>PVJN01032801.1:0-23923 GCA_004026805.1 Lasiurus borealis | reverse complement strand
TTTTTTTTTTTTTACTAACAGAAGCCATAAGCTATTCTATATCCCAAAGTCCCCATGAGCCAGTAACTTATGCTTTCTCTCTTATTCCCTCATAACTTGGAAGACATGACATTTGAAAGCCAACATGAACACATTTAAAACTAGCCAGCCATAACACTGTTATTCTCCCAATGAAGAGACAATAGATTAAAGAGTGTCCGAACCCTTCAATGTATTTCAAAATTGGTCTGTTAACTTGCAACTGCAGTTCTCAAATTCAAAGAGGTTCCTTCAGAGAGTCGAGGGGTCAAATTAGTAGCGTAATATATTTAAGGAGTGAATAGGCAAAAGAAAAGTTGTTTAAGATATTCTAAACTAATAGCTTTCCTTTCTAATTCTTCTCTCCTCGCATGGCCTATACTGGTTATTATAGAAGCAGATGTTTTCAGGCCCTTGGAAAGACTCAAACTATTTGGCAGGCTAGTGTATGTTAGTTATTTTGCCCTTAAATGTTGCTTCTTCAGCAAAATAATCTGTGCCAAAAATCTGTAGACACACAAATACATGCTCTGTTCTGTGTTACTGAATTCACAAAGGAGAGGGATTTATTTGTTACAGTGTTTAACATAATCAAAATTCTTAAGCATGTTTATAGGAAAAAAATATAGTCAGTTGTAGTTGCTAGCAGTGAAAACATGGGCAAATGGCTTAATCTGTGCCTGTTTCTTTAAAGGTAAAATAACAATAATTTTTTAAATAAAGCCTACCTTATGTGATTCAGAGGAGTAAATATACTTGGAATAGTATCTGACACATGTTAAGTACATAAAATGTTTTCACTACTATTACCATTATTATTATTTATTTTATTTTATTAACTTCCTATTTTCTGTTTTCTTTTACTCTAAGCTTTAATTTTCTCAAATAAGTTTTACCTGTTTTGACATCACATTCACTTTGAAGTATAATGTCTATCTCAGACAATTGGACGAAAGAATGAACATGTGATTGATGAATCTAGGAGAGCACAGGGCAGTGGAAAGGAAATAGACTTCTGGCCCTTGCTGGTTTGGCTCAGTGGATAGAGCACAGCCTATGGACTGAAGGGTCTGAAGTTTAATTCCAGCTAAGGGCACATGCCTGGGTTGTGGGTTTAGTCCCCAGTGTGGGGCACGCAGGAGGCAGCCAATCAATGATTCTCTCTTATCATTGATGTTTCTCTCTCTCTCTCTCTCTCTCTCTCTCTCTCCCTTCCTCTCTGAAATCAATAAAAATATATTTTTTAAAAAAAGAAAATAGACTTCTGAGCCAGTAAGAACTGGGCATATGTTAGTAGATACATAAATGACAAAGTCTGAACCTGTTCCTTCGTTTATAAAATGGAGGCATTGCTTGACTAGAGGAAATGTTAATAGCAACAAACACAACTGAAAAACTCCAGGAAAGTACTATGGATATGGAAGTGGGATAATAGTTCAATGGAGTAAATGTGTACTTCAGTAATATTTACAGTCAGAATAGAAACAAAGTGTTATTGGTGGGGTTCCCATTTGTCCCCATGTTACCAGTGGAAGTAGAGTTCTTGTGATGTCACAAGAGAACAATTTCCTGAGACTGGCATGGGAGCATGAATGATCTTTATTTCCATGAAATTAACCCCCTGGGTTTCCAATATCCCTCCATCCCATCAGGGAAAAAGTTCAGTCTTGTCTTCAGCAGAGCAAGAATTAAGGGCACTGCCCCGAGTCTCCTCTCCATATTAAAACACAGTTCAGTCTAGCAACTGGCTAGCTTAGCCTGTGTTCCCAGCTGCAGTCCACCACATTTGGTGTCTTGACATTTCTGTGTCACAGTTTTACTCACCAAAAAGTGAGGATAACACAAATAAAGGATTGTTATGAGGATTAAATGAGTTAATTTATAGCAAGAGCTTAAAACAGATTCTAACACAGAATAAATTACTTAATCAATGTTAGCTTTCATAATGATGATGAAGATGATGAGATGAGGGTGATGGGGATGCTGATAATAATAGAGATGGAAAATCAGGAGGTCTCTGCCACCAACCAGCTTGGTACCTTGAAATAAATCTCTTAACCTCTTGGTTCCTCTTTCATCATCTACAAAATATGTAAGCTGAGTTATATTAATTATAAATATGAGAATACTTTTTTACAAAGTAGCTAAGTTTAAATACTTTTATTATAAATTATCTAAGTTAAAAAAATGAATCAAAGAAGAAATTAGATAGCTTTTTTTTTTTCAATCTCTGCTACCTAAAATATCTCTAACTCTTTTGTTTTTACAGCTTCCAGCAAAAGGTGCATCCCTGCTCCTGTGGTTATTGCTGCCCTCTCCTTTTTGATCATTGTCACCATCTCTTTCAAAAGTGGAGTATAAAGGAACTTTGTCATTTTGCTTTTCCTGAACACTTTGGCTTATTCCAGTCAGCGCACCCTGTATCCTTGCAGAATAACTCTGTGTCTCCCACCTCCATCAGCTAATGCAGAGCTGATTCAGCCCACTGCCTATGAGTGGGCCTGTAACTCAGTATGTTTCTTCTCCATGGACACAGAGATCATGCTGAAATAGAAAATGACACCATCAGAGTTGATGAGATAAATTCAGTACAATTCTTTGGCTTTGGGAATTGGATGAGACCTTTTTTTTTTTTTTTTTTTTTGAGTGGAGATTAATCAGTAAAGAGCTAAGAAATGAAAAAAACTGCTGAAACTGATTTGGCTCAGTGGATAGAGTGTCAGTCTGCAGACTGATAGGTCCCAGGTTCCATTCTGGTCAAGGGCATAGATGGATGTTGCGGGCACATCCCCAGTAGGGGGCGTGCAAGAGGCAGCTGATTGATGTCTCTCTCTCATTGATGTTTCTAACTCTCTGTCCCTCTCTCTTCCTCTCTGTAAGAAAATCAATAAAATATATTTTTAAAAAAACTGAGTCTGGATGAGAGTGAACAAGGCCCTAGATCCAACTGTCCCTGATATTGTATGCTGTAGGTTTTTCATTATACAAATCAATAAATTATATTTTGCTTAAATAATTTGAATTAAACTTTTTATTTCACACAATTGGAGGTGTTATGATGAATATAAGGATACTCCCTTATTTTTTATTCAGTAGTCCTAAAGAACAACAAATCAGGGAAGCTTGAGTTAGAAAGCAAAGGACAAATTCTTCATCAAATAGAAAAGCTTTGAACCCCAGAGAGATCATTAAGGATTGAATTTTCTTCAGAGATTTTTATTAGTTTTCAAGACCAAATTTGTGTAGTCTCAGATGGGAAGAAACATGGAAATTTGAGAAATACAAAGCACAAATGGTAGTAAAATCTCATTCACTACCAATAGTGGGGTGCTGTATACCTGTTTCTAAACTTTTTTACAAGTGTTAAAATTTAAAGTCATATGGTCATTTACAGACAACTTATAGAAAATTAGGTCTTAAGTATTCATCAGAAATTTAAATATTTTAGGAAATCATGTGGATGAGTATGAAGATAAAGATTTGGGAGGAAAAGAGACATCTGTCAGAGACCAAATATTGTTCTCACTAGGTGGATGTAATTGTTCTCACTAGGTGGATGTAATTGTTCTCACTAGGTGGATGTAAACGGAAGGCCAGAAGGCTGGCAAACCTTAATTGCTCTGAAAGGTCAGAGCTGATTACTCATTGTTTGAAACTATCTGTTTGTATCATGTTTAATTTCTGTTATGTCCTGCCTAAAGGCTAGGGGTGTGTCCCAAAGCCTTAATAAAAGGGAGAAAAATGCCAGAGCAAATGGCAGTCCTTTCCACTAGAGGAAGGCTCCAGCCTGGCCCCCCAATATCGCCAAATTAATATTTTCTAGTCTCTCATTTCGTTTGCGTGCGGCCTCCTTCAGAACCGGAACCCTGACCTGGGAACCCTGAACCACGCGGGACGTGGAAAGAGGTTCCCACAGACATCTAATTACCAAACAAATATCAATGACATATTGAGTCTCCATTATGTGTATACAATTAGGTAAAAAGGAGTATAAGTCAATGAATTTCACAGCTGGGAACGTTCTCCACCTCTTCTCTCCAATAGTATACAAGATGTGAGGTGATGGGGAGAGGGGGTATTACTTTATCTCTTCTCCAAAGACGCTTGTATTTGGCTAAATGGAGTGGAAGTGAGAACCAGCTTCATACCTTGGAATTCTGAAAGTCTGTGCTACTTAAGAGATTTGGATAAGAAACAACAAAAGTGAAAATCAACTCATCTAGCCCCAGTAGGACTTCCTGAAGGGTCTCTGTCAGGATAGAAGAGACTCAATAGAAAATTAGAGGCATAAAATCATCTGGTAGAGAACTCAGCCATCTAGTACTATCATTGGGATTTTGAGAATATCAGGGACAAGGGTACCTCTGTCACCTAGTTTGCATTGGCCTCTATACCCTTTCCTGGATAAGACAATTCTCCCAAATCAGTTACTCTTAAGAAAGCTCCCACTATCAGTAGCAGCAGCATCCCTAAAGAGCCTGTTAGAAATGTGAATTATAGGGCCTGAACCCAAATCTACAGAATGAGCAAACCAGAAATCGGTATTTAACAAGCCTTCAGGCTTGTGACTTATATGATTATAATTCCTAAGGGAATAACCACATTTTTTAAAAGATAACTTAAGCTGAAACTGGTTTGGCACAGTGGATAGAGCATCAGTCTGCTGACTGAAAGGTCCCAGGTTCAATTCCGGTTAAGGGCATGTACCTTGGTTACGGGCACATCCCCAGTAGGGGACGTGCAAGAAGCAGCTGATTGATGTCTCTCCCATCGATGTTTCTAACTCTTTATTTCTCTCCCTTCTTCTCTGTAAAAAAATCAATAAAATATATTTTTTTAAAAAGCATTAAAAAAAAAAAAGATAACTTTAGTCTTCCTCCTCCTGATGCTGCTGCTTAACTGAATAAAGTCTCTGGAAATAGAACTGACTCTCTTGAAGCAAGTAGAAGTGTGAGTTTACTTAAGTAGGAATATATATTGTTTGCATTCCCTTAATCTCTGCCTGAGTCCCAATTTATTGAGCAAGAAATCTATAAAGGGGACTGTTGATTTAAATTAATTCAAAGTCTGAATTCATGAAACTTTAGGAGACAAGTTTCAAAAACTTTTCTATAATTTCTGCTCTTGTTACCTGGGGTATCTTCTGAAGATAAATGGACCTTCCAATGTGCATAAATTCACATGGATTATTGAAAGAGACTACATTATAAGGTTGCTTTGTATTTATCACCTATAGTAATTTTATTAAAGTAACACATGCACTTCTCTTTTTATAAATACAAAAATACTCCAGCCTTATTACATTTTATCTTTATAAAAAGATCTTTATAACTAGAGGCTCATGCACAAATTTTGTTCACAGAAAGAGAGGTAACCCTCAGTCAGCCCTGCACCCTTTCCAATCTGGGACCCCTCAGGGGATGTCTGACTGCCAGTTTAGGCCTGATCCTGCAGGGGCCTAAACTGGCATTTGGACATCACTCTTGCAATCCAGGACCACTGGCTCCTAACCACTCATCTGCCTGCCTGCCTAATGCTCTCAACTGCCCTTCCCTGCTTCAATTCGCTCTTAGGCAGCCATTGGCTCTTCTGAGAAATCCAGAACAGCCCCACTGACAGCTGTCTCTCTCTCTGGGCCTGATCTGCAGCTTCTGTGGCAGCTGCTAATCAAACCCTGCCTCTCCATGCCAGCCTTGCCTCGCCCACCTACCAGCCACCAGCCTTGCTGTAATAGGAGATTGTGGGCCACAGGGGAAGGACTGAGAGGGACTCCATGCACTTTCTGCACTTCCTGGTGACCATTTGTTTTATCATTTTGGTCATTATGGACACTGGCTTTTATATATTAGATATACACTGAGTGGCCAGATTATTATGATCTCTGAATACATAATAAGTTGGCCACTCAGTGTGTGTGTGTATATATATGTGTGTGTGTGTGTGTATGTATGTATTTATATATATATATATATTAGAGGCCCAGTGCATGATTTAGTGCATGAGTGGGATCCAGCCAGCCTGGTCAGGGGGAGGGGACATGGGTGGTTGGCCAGCCTGCCTGCTGGTTGAACTCCTGGTCAAGGGAACAATTTGCATTATAGTCTTTTATTATATAGAATATTCACTGAGTGGCCAGATTATTATGCATTCAGAGATCATAATAATCTGACCACTCAGTGTAGTGTTCTAATATGTCTATTTGTGTGTCTTAAAGTTCTCTCTTTATTTACTTTTAAAAAAATTCAGAGGAAGAAAATTTCAGAAGAGTTTGGTTTGATTGAGAAATTAGGATTCCTGACCTGAGTTGTCTAATGATCTGAATCAAATTAACTTATACTGAGTGGACCAGTTCTTGATTTGGTAAAATTCAAAAGATATTTATTTAGCTAGATGCTTTCAGAAATACCAAGATGTACTAAAAATTATCTACTGATAAAAAGTATTAGAGGACTTTTCTGTCTTTCTTCCTTTTATTATTTTTTAGTAATCATGCATTTTGTTTTGCTTTTGCTTTATGGCAATTCACTTTTTTCTCCCTACTTATGTTTCATTCAAAGAGGTCACACTGTGTCCAAGGTCTCAGAGAAGGAATGAGATGAGGCATGAGATAGAACCAAGTTCACCTTCCCAATTTTGTTCTTTTCTACCTGAAAAAAAAATGAGTGTAAATGAGAGTTACCCCAAATAAAAGTCTTTGAGGTAAATATTAAATAAGAGTGATAGGATTGAGAGGACTATTGCTTTCCCCTTATGTTTTATTCCACAAGCTAGGAAGCAGCAGCAGACAAGTAGTCACTAGAGTGGTGCCCAGTGGTGAGAAAATGGCTGTGAGTTGCACTGTGAGTGAGGCCAGCATCTGAAGATTATGTATCACTCATCTCTAACATTAAGGGGCCACACTAGCCACCATTTCCACTGGCATTTTCAGAGGACTTTCCTTGAAGTACCATTATATCACAGAAGGACTCTTCATGGTTCTTGTCCCATTCATTTCCACGTGTGTCCCCCCCCAGCTGTTGAAACATTCTGAGACACAAACTACAACCAAGAGAAGGGAGTGAAACCCAGGACACATACAGGTTCCAAAAAAGTAGCAAAGTGAGAGCAGCACCTCCTTATTCCCAGTTATACATCGGTGTATATTTTTTGAGAGGAGACTAGCAAATAGATCAGCTCAAAATTCTCCTCAATATAAGATACCATGAGTAACCAAGATGGCGGCATAGGTGAACACCTAAACTGCTGCCTCGCACAACAATTTCAAAACTACAACTAAAAGACAGAATGGACATCATCCAGAACCACAGGAAAGTTGGCTGAGTGGAAATTCTACAACTAGAAGGAAAGAGAGGGGCTCACAGAGACTCAGAGGAGCTGCAAAAAGCTGAGGTACTGAGACACACGTGTGGAGAGAGCGGGCGGCGGAGTGCCTGGCTGGCTTCCTCTGGCGGGATGGAGATGGAGACTCCCAACTGCACTGAACCCATTATCCTACAGCACTGAACCCTAGTTTGGGGCGAGACTCATACAAGGGGAGTCTGGACTATGAAAAGGGAGGAGTGCACGGAAATTTAGGGGAGCAGCAAAAGGGCAGAGTTCTGGGGGCACACACACCACTGCACACAGAAGACAGACTGCTGATTATGCCGCTGGCTTTCTCTAGTGGGCGAGAGACAGAGCCTCCCAATTGCGCCACCTCTAATTGCACTGAACCCCAGTTTTGGGTGAGACCCTGGGGACCCAGACTCATACGGGTCCCAGACTGCAGGAGAGCCAGAAAGGCAGAGGTGCACATGTGCACAGAGAGGCTGCAACAATTACAGAGAGAAACTTGAGAGCCAGGGGACACATAGGGCAGGGCAGACTGGAAGCCACGGTAGTCTGCTAAGCCCTGAGACCCTACTCCATCCAAGTTCAACAGAGAGGCTTTTGCAGTTTTGTAACTCTTGTATCATAACGTTGATTCCAATACAGAAGTTCTCTCGGCAGTGAAAATGCAGAGACAAAGGAACAGATCACAAACAAGAGAAATGGAGAAAAACAAACAACTGAATATATAATTCAAAACCATAGTTAAAAGGTTTTTCAAGAATTTCCTAGAAAAGATTGGTAAATTTAGCGAGACCCAAGAAGAGATGAAAAAGGACCAACTAGAAATTAAACATACACTGATTAAAATAAAAAATATTATACAGAGACGTAACAGCAGACTAGAGGAAGGCAAGAATCAAGTCAAAGATTTAAAATAGAAAGAAGCTGAAAGCACGCAACTGGAAAAGCAAAAAGAACAAAGAATCCAAAAATGTGAAGATAGTATAAGGAGCCTCTGGGACAACTTCAAGCATACCAACATTAGAATTATGGGGGTGCCAGAGGAGAGAGACAGCAAGATACTGAAAACCTATTTGAATAATGACTGGAAACTTCCCACATCTGGTAGAAGAAATAGACTTATAAGTCCAGGAAGCACATAGAACCCCAAAACAAAAGGAATCCAAAGAGGACCACACCAAGACACATCAGAATTAAAATACTAAGAGCAAAAGACAAAGAGAGAACAAGTAATTTCTTTCCCTTTCAGTTTCTCATGTTTCAGCCTTTTAAAAATATATACATATATTATTGATTTCAGAGAGGAAGAGAGAGGGAGAGATAGAAACATCAATGAAGGAGAATCACTGATTGGCTGCCTCCTGGACACCGCACACTGGGGATCAAGCTAGCAACTTGGGCATATGCCCTGACCAGGAATCCAACCCTGACCTCCTGGTTCACAGGTTGATACTCATCCACTGAGCCACGCCAGCCAGGGCGTGTGTTTTTTTTAATAGTGTACAGAGACATTTTCTTTTTAAAGGAGAAAATAAGGTTTAAATTTTAAATGAGGAAATGTTTAAGTAAGGGAAAATAACTTAAGCATTTGCCCTCAAAGAGAAAATTCCAATAAATAAATAACTAGAGTTATTCTAGAGTTATTAATTCTTATTCTCAACAAAATTCCTATTAGTAGTAAAGTGAAATAAGGCAATCTTGAGAGCATACACTCATTTAGAATGCATGAGAGCCAAAGACTTTATGGTAGATAAATGGACTTATCTAACTTTTCTTCCCTGCTACAAGCACATCTCAGACAAGTGTCATGAAAATTTCATTGTGAAAGATTGTATCACCTCCAGTTTTCAACCTCTAATATAGGCTCATCGTAAGATCTCAATAGGAGACCACTGAAAACAAGTTATATACTCGAATTTTATACATGTAATAAAATTATATTACTTCTCATTCATTTTTCTTATTTCCTTCTGGATAAATCTAATAAAAATATTGGGTTTTTTTTTATGACAGCAAAGGTCCTGAGGTATATAGAAATTAGTATATGAGTGACAAAAATGCAGGTTACTTTATATGCTTCCTAATTTTGAACATTGTTTCTGCCAGATTATCTTTTGATAATGTTTATATTTACTTGGACTTTGCACTATAGTAACTAGAATTATAATTACTAAGAGTGAAAATTAGTTTAAGGTTATTTAAATTATCCTTTAAGATGATATATAATGTTTAGAAACATCTTCAAATCAAATGTAATATCACCTTCATTTTTTTAACAATATATTCTTTTTAGTAATACCATTTCAAGCAGGCTTTTTTATTCTTTTTATTTGACTAAAGCAAACTTGAAGTAAATTGTTTGCCAAGTGACTACTCTTTGCACTAATGTCCCATTAGACCACATGCATAGCATCAAAGATCTAAAAATGTGCTATGAAAACTCACAGGATTTGAACTCATTTTCTGCCAGAAATGAACACTTTTGTTGCACTTCTACTGGTCATTGACTTTCTTAATCCCATATGTACTAACTTCCAGAGTCTGTATGGCCTTTTGGAGGATCTCTAAAGTTGGTCTCATATTTTTAACTATTTGCTCCAATTGTTCTGCAGCTGATTCAATGGTATTCTTAGCATTCTCAATTTTTAGTGCATTCTGCAACTTTTTCACAGTGTCTACAGTGTCTACTGTAGATGGACCTGCACTTGAGCTTTGCTCAGATGTAGTAGGATCTGGATGCTCTTTGGCGTCTTTTTTATAGAAGTCACGTAATTGAAGACTCATGATGGGATGCATCATCAAGAGTGAAAGAGCAGATTCCAAACTCGTCATGATGCTACCACTACTCATCACAGTGATAATGTTTGGTATATGGACTTGTGTTAACTTTTCTCTAGTTGGATGGATCTCTTTTACATTGGTATTCTTCTCAACCACTGAGCACATTGCTGTCGCAATCTTGGAAAATAAAGGTGGCTTTTGTGCATTGTCATCCTTGGCGGCCACTACAGATTGCATCTCCCTAAAAATTCTGACCATTTGTTCAAAGACTTCCTTAACATAACTATCTTCTTTCACAGCCATTGCGAGGATCTGAG
This sequence comes from Lasiurus borealis, assembly GCA_004026805.1. Taxonomy (NCBI): domain Eukaryota; kingdom Metazoa; phylum Chordata; class Mammalia; order Chiroptera; family Vespertilionidae; genus Lasiurus; species Lasiurus borealis. The sequence goes on along the minus strand of PVJN01032801.1, from coordinate 13,475 downwards.
AATTCATACAGCTATTAAACAATTCGGTGAGTGTGTTTGTGAAGGAAGCAAAATCTTGAATGTGAAGAAAGAATGTTTTGGCAGCTTGAACCAGCCTCTCTTTATCTTGTTCTGACTTTGAAGACATTTCTCCAACAAAATGTTTCAGCACTGCAAAACAAAGCAGGAATCAAAATGAAAACTAAGAGAATATTTGTTAGCCATAAAAAAAGACACAAAGTATTATCTAAATGTGAAGAAGACTCCTATTAAGGGTTGGAAAGCTACACAAGCTTTAAAGCAAAAATGATACTCTGCTTTAATAAAAATAATACCAAAACTATTAAACCCGAGTCAGAGTGTTTCATTGGATTTAAACCACATATCAAATATTATGTGCTGGATCCTGAACTGGATATGTTGTTATATATAGTGACACTATTCTCAGGTATTGCCCTCAATAAACATTCCATCTAACAGAAAAGATTGAACAACTTATACAAAGAGGCTGTGGTTCTAGTTAAGATAGAGCAAATGCCTTCCATACAATCTTTCCTACTGATTACAACTAAAATTCTCAGACAAACTATGCAAAGTAGCAATCAGATAACTCTGAAAGATGGATAACAGCTGACTGAAGAGGTAGAGAATGCAGCATTTCAAAGAAGATCAAGGCAAAATCCCAAAATGTCTGTCCTGTCTAAAAATGTTTCAGTACTTTAATTACAAACTTTATCTTTTGCTATAGAGAGGATTGTTAATGTCACTAACCATTGTTCAACATCCTATTTTTATTTTTATTTTTTTGTATCTCCTCTAAAATTTTGTTGTATCAATCATCTTCTCTTTCTTTCATGCTGTGGACTAACTAGTACCCCAAAAAAATTCATATGTTGAAGCCTTAAACCTCAGTATGGCTATTTCTGGAGATAAGGCATATAAAGTAGTCAGATTAAATGAGGCCATAAGGGCACAGTTCTGATATGATAGGATTAATGTTCTTGTAAAAGGAAATTACAGAGATCTCACTTACTCTTTCAGTCGTGTGAGAATGCAATGAGGTAACTACCTACAAATCAGGAAGAGAGCCCTCACCAAAAACTGACTGGGCTGACACTTAATGTTAGATTTCCCAGCCTGCAGAACTGAGAAAATACATTGCTGTTTTTTAAGCCATCCAACCCATGGTATTTTGTTGTGGCTGCAAAATGGCATCTTCCACCTCCTCACTCTTCATTGTTCCTTCTCCTTTACATACATATTCAGTTTTCTCCTCAATTAAAAAAAAAAATTGACCCTGACTTCAAGTAATGATGCCATCTTAGTCCTTCCTTTCTCAAATTTCTCACAAGAGAAATTGTAATTTATTCTGTCCCCCATTGTTTCCTATAAGGCAACAATTACTTCCAATTATCACATCTGTTAGCCTATTTCCAGACGAGTTCTTGGCATTATTTAAATTGCTAATTACCTCTTCCTACTTCAAATTTTCTTTTCATGAAGCCTCCATGATGTATAACTCTGGTTGTTCTATTTCCTAAGCCTTTATTTTTCTTTTCTTTTTTTTGCCACAGGTTTGTCTTCCTCCTTACCACCAATAGCTCTCCAATCCCCTAAACTCAGGAAGGCTGTGTCTTTGACCCTCATAATATTCTCCACTTTCTCTTTTGAAGATCTCAACTGTCCCCATAACTTACAAATGCCATCTGTATACAGATGACTCTTAAAACTCCTAGTGTAGCCTCAGCAGTTCTCCTGATCTCCAGGTCTTCATTTGCAGCTACCTAGTGTTCATCTCTATAGGTGACTATGCCAGTATACTGCACACCATGTATCCAAAAACTGCACTTGTCTCCTCAAAAAACTAACACTTTTTCCTCTTATTTTATGCTTTATTTTTTTTATCTTCCATATCAAATCTATCCCTAAGTCTTGTTAATTCTCACTGAACTTATTCTACCTATCCCTTCTCTGACAGTCCCATAACTACTACTCCAGTTACCTCTCATCTCCAGAGATAATTTTAATAGTGTCATATTTGGTCTCAATATCTTTATTCCAGAGGCTACAAATGCAGTTCACAGGCAAAATCTAACCAGCAGATGTGTTTTATTAGACCACCACAATGTATGTTCAAAATTCATATTCATTGCCAAATTTAAAAACTGAAAGACAGAAATTTTGATTTCTAGTGATTATTTTAAAAATGAGATGAACTGACAGCATTAAGCCCAGGATCTGAGTTGGAAATATTACTCAGAGTTGTAGTTATCCTCTTTAGACTAGACATTCACCCTCTACACCCTTTTGTCTTACACTAAGTGTTTCAAGTATACTTACATATCTTGTCCAGCCAATGTATGCACTGGAGTTGCTAACCAGTGTTTACTGCTCATACCAACTAATCCAGTTTATATAAAGTGACTTTTCTTGAATCTAAACCTCCTAATATTATCTCACAATTAAAAATCTTTAATGGTTCAATATTGCCTAAAGAATAAAATAGAGAAGAAACCTAGATGGCAGCATAGGTAAACACCTGAACTCGCTGCCTCACACAACCACGCCAAAACTACAACTAAAAGACAAAACGGATATCATCCAGAACCACAGGAAGTCTGGCTGAGTGGAAACTCTACAACTAGAAGGAAAGAGAAAAACACACTGAGACTCAGAGGAGCTGTGGAAGCAAAGTGCAGAGGTACAGAGGTGCACACGCGTGAAAGGGCTGGCAACTGAGTACGCGGCTGGCTTTTTCAAACTGCAGGGAGACACAAGCTCCCAACAACTCTGAACTCCAGTTCTGGGTGAGATTCTGGGGACCCAGCCTCATATGGGGAGAAACTAGACTGTCTGGAAGTGGGCGGAACTCGACGGTGGCTTTCTCTCAGAGGTGCTTGCAGTGATTATCAAGGGACACTGAGTCCCAGGAACTTCTTAAGGCAGGGCTGATGGAAAGCCATTGCTGTTTGCTCCACCCTGAGACTCTGCCCCACCCAAACTATGTGCAGAAGCTTTTGTATATGAATGGCCTGGTCCTTTGAAATCTAAAATTACCTAACAAACTGCAGCTGAGTTAAAGAGACCCAGAACATACAAAAGAAAGCCCAAGGCCCCACAGCAGCTTGCATTGCTTCACAGCTGGACATCATCTGGGCACCTCCAAAACCTAAACAAAGAAGATGAACTGGCAGATCTCTCTGTAGCTCCTGCTGGGTGGCCTCAGTTCAGAGGCTAAATTAGCACTTTCTTGGAGATCCAAGAGCCAGTGTACCCAGGGATCAAAGGAACACAATCCAGATTACAACTCCTCATGTCCATAAGGGACATACTCAGAAGGCAGACTCAGTGAGCACCAAAGCCCCCCTGAAGTAAGTCTTGCCTCATAAGGGTGTCTCCAGCACAGAAGTTCTCCCATCATAGACACAGCAGATCTTCACAGCCAGTTGGCCTGGAGGTCAATTCCTCCCAGTGATACCAACAACAATCAAGGCTTAACTACAACAAGACTGTGCACACAGACCACAATGGGGGGCACCAAGTGTGTCCACCTCAGGTAACTGGGGAGGCTGAGCCAGTGGACTCTATAGGACACCTAGCACACAAAGCCACTCTATCAACTTAGGGAAGCAGCCAAAATGTGGAGACAAGAAAACAAGTCACAAATGAAAGAAATGGAGGAAAGCAAACTACTGGACATAGAGTTTAAAACCAAGGTTATAAGGTTTTTCAAGAATTTTCTAGAAAATGCCAATAAGTTTAGTGAGATCCAAGAGGAGATGAAAAAGGACCAACTAGAAGTTAAGCATACACTAACTGAAATAAAAAATAATATACAGAAATCCAACAGCAGATAGATGATCACAAGAATCAAGTCAAAGATTTGAAAAACAAAAAGAAAAAAGAATCCAAAAATGTGAAGATAATGTAAGGAGCTTCTGGGACAACTTCAAGCATACCAACATCAGAATTACAGGGGTGCCAGAGAAGAGAGAGAGCAAGATACTGAAAACCTATTTTAAGAAATAATGACTGGAAACTTCCCCCACCTGGTAAAAGAAATAGACTTACAAGTCCAGGAAGCACACAGAACCCCAAAACAAAAGAAATCCAAAGAGGATCACACCAAGACACATCATAATTAAAATACAAGAGCAAAAGACAAAGAGAGAATATTAAAAGCAGCAAGAGAAAAACAGTTCATTACCTACAAGGGATCACCCATATGATTGTTAGCTGATTTCTCAACAGAAACAATGCAGGCCAGACTGAGTGGCAAGAAATACTCAAAGTGATGAATAGCAAGAAGCTACAACCAAGATTACTCTACCGAGCAAAGCTATCATTCAGAATTAAAGGTCAGATAAAGAGCTTCGCAGATAAGAAAAAGTTAAAGGAGTTCATCACCACCAAACCAGTATTATATGAAATGCTGAAAGGTATTCTATAAGAAGAAGAAGAAGAAGAAGAAGAAGAAGAAGAAGAAGAAGAAGAAGAAGAAGAAGAAGAAGAAGAAGAAAAGATAAAAATTATGGACAAATATATATCTATCAATCAACAAGTGAATCTAAAAATCAAGTGAATAAAAAATCTGATGAACAGAATAAACTGGTGAATATAATAGAATCAGGGTCATAGAAAGGGAGTGGACTGACAATTCTCTGGGGGAAAGGGGTATGAGGGTGTGGGAAGAGACTGCACAAAAATCCTACACCTATGGATGAGGACAGTGTCAGTGGGGGGAAGGGCATGGGATCAGGTGGGAAACAGGTGAAGGGGAGTTATGGAGGGGGCGCAGGAAGAGGAATGGTAATAATCTGAATAAAGGTTTTATAAAAATTTTAAAAAATAAAGAAGAAAGAAAGAAAGAATAAAGTAAGTCTACTGGCCTTCCCTTCACAGCTTTCATATACACCTTGTACCACCAGCATAGTGGATTTTTCTCACTGAAAATGCTCAACAGTTTTCTGTTCATCTGCTTAGTATACCCCATACCCATCTCCTTACTTCAGTTCCTACACACCTGTGGAAATCCTGCTTATCTTTTCAATACCTAGTTCAGACTCATGGACTACATCACTGTTTGCTTTTTTCACCATGCCCCTACTTGGAGGTAGAAACGGGGGAGAATACATCCACTACAAATTAATCCATTGGGATAAAAAGAAAATAATATCCCACTCAGTCTTTCCTTAGGACTATAATAGGCAGCACCCTTAGATTTTATGTCTCTTTGTTTTTTTCCCTTCAACAACAAATAATAATAGAAATTATTGTTGTTAATATAAGAAGAAGAGCTTCCATTTAGTCAGCTTTTTCCATAGATCAGACACTATGCCAAATCCTTCGCATATATTATCTAAATATTATCTCAGGAGAACAAATATGGTGGAATAGATAAATACCTACACTGCTCCCTCGCACAACAATTTCAAAACTACAACTAAAAGACAGAACAGACATCATCCAGAACCACACAAAAGCTGCCTGAGTTGAAATTCTACAACTAGAAGGAAAGAGAGGGGCTCACAGAGACCCAGAGGAGCTGCAAAAAGCTGAGGTATGGAGACATGTGCATGGAGAGAGTGGGTGCCAGAGTACATGGCTGGCTTTCTCTGGTGGGAGACTCCCAATGGCATTGAACCCCTTATCCTATGACACTAAACCCCAAGTCCAGCCGAAACTCATATGGGGGGAGTTTGGACTGTGAAAACGGAGAAGTGCACAGAAATTTGGAGGAATCGCAGGAGCGCAGAAGTTGGGCAGCACGAACAGCACTGTACGCAGAAGACCGACTGCTGATTGTGCTGCTGGCTTTCACAAGAGGGCGGGAGACAAAGCATCCCAACTGTGTCACTTCTAACTCCATTAAACCCCAGATTCAGGCGAAGTCCTGGGGACCCAGACTCATATGGTCCTGGAGTGCAGGGGAGCCAGAAAAGCAGCAGTCTAAGGGCACTGCGAGAGAGAGCATGCGCACACAGAGACCGCTCCAGCGATTACCCAGTCACGTGAGACTCAGGGGCCGTGGAGGGCGGGGCAACTGGAAGGCAAGGCGGTCCCTTAAGCCCTGAGACTCCACGCATTCCAAGCTCAACAGAGAGGCTTTTGCAGTTTTGCAAGTCTAGTATCATAAGGCTGAATCCAACACAGTTCTCCCAGCATAGTGAAAATGCCAAGACAAAGGAAGAGATTACAAACAAAAGAAATGGAGGAAAACAAACGACTGGATATAAAGTTCAAAACCATGCTTATAAGGTTTTTCAAGAATATCCTAGAAAAGTTGGATAAAGTTAGCGAGACCCAAGAGGAGATGAAAAAGAATCAAACTGGAGATGAAAAAGAACCAACTAGAGGTGGAAAAGGACCAACTAGACATTAAACATACACTAACTGAAATAAAAAATATTATACAGAGACCTAAAAGCAGACTAGAGGAAGGCAAGAATTAAGTCAAAAATTTGAAATATAAAGAAGCAGAAAACACTCAACTGGAAAAGCAAGAAGAGAAAAGAATCCAAAAATGTGAAGATAACGTAAGGAGCCTCTGGGACAGTTTCAAGCATACCAACATCAAAATTGTGAGGGTGCCAGAAGGAGAGAGAGAGCAAGATACTGAAAACCTACTTAAAAAAATAATAACTGAAAACTACCCACATCTGGTAAAAGAAATAGACTTACAAGTCCAGAACCCCATATAAAAGGAATCCAAAGAGGACTACACCAAGACACATCATAATTAAAATACCAAGTGCAAAAGACAAAGAGGGAATATTAAAAGCAGCAAGAGAAAAATAGTTCTTGCTGAGACTGGTTTGGCTCAGTGGATAGAGCGTTGGCCTGCAAACTGAAAGGTCCTGGGTTTGATTCCAGTTGGGGGCATGTACCTTGCTTGGGGGCACATCTCCAGTGTGGGGTGTGCAGGAGGCGGCTGATCAATGTCTCTCTCTCATCGATGTTTCTGACTTTCTATCCCTCTCCCTTCCTCTCTGTGAAAAATCAATAAAATATATTTTTAAAAAAGAGAGAGAGAGAGAAACAGTTCATTACCTACAAAGGAGCACCCATACAACTGTCAGCTGATTTCTCAACAGAAACTATGCAGACCAGACAGGAGTGGCAAGAAATATTCAACGCGATGAATAGTAAGAACCTACAACCAAGAATACTCTATCCGGCAAAGCTATCATTCAGAATTGAAGGGCAGATAAAGAGCTTCACACATAAGAAAAAGCTAAAGGAGTTCATCAACTCCAATCCAGTATTATATGAAATGCTGAAAGGTACTCTTTTAGAAGAGGAAGAAGAAAAAGGTAAAAGATAAAAAATTATGTATAACAAATACATATATATCAACAAGTGAATCTAAAAATTAAGGGAATTAAAAATTGATCAACAGAATAAACTGGTGAATATAATAGAATCAGGAGCACAGAAAGGGAGTGGACTGATAATTCTCAGGGGGAAAGGGATGAGGAGTGTACAGGGAGAGACTGGACAAAAAGCATACACCTATGGATGAGGTCAATGGGAGGGAGGTAAGAATAGAGGGAGGGTTGGGAGCCATGTGGAGGGGAGCTATGGAGGGAAAAAAAAAAGAGAAACAAATGTAATAATCTGAATAATAAAGATTTAATTTAAAAAAATAAAAATAAAAATAAATGAAACATCACCTCACTCAATACTTATAACAATCCATAAATTATGTACTCATACATTACACCAATGAAAATATTTAGAGAGAGTGACTTTCCCAAGGATACTTGGTTAGTAAGTGGCACTTTGGGTACACAAAATCAGGACTTATTCAAAAGCCTGCAGTCTCTCCACAAAATTATACTGGGCTGAGTGATTCTCCTACTTCTGGAGAAGTAAATGGGGATTGGGACAAAATCCAGAAAAAGATAGAAGACTATGATCTAAACTTTAAGCTAAAAGAGTCAAGTTGGTCTTTAAGGTTTTTATATTGTTAAGACATTCACCAGATAACAAGATAGTAATAAGCATCAGAGGCATTAATAGCACAGCAAAAAATTCACATTTGGCTGGAAATATATTTGGATTTATATCTCTTAGAAACCTAAACAAAGCAGTCAGCCACAGACAGAGGTACAACAGAAGCTAAAGGAAACACAGTATCCAGACTAGTTGACAAGATGAAATCCCCAAATCTGAGAGCTGCAATCAAAGAGCCATCTTCTCTACAGAATTGAATTAGTTCAGTTGTATAGCCCTTTTCCAGAATAAAAAGTCCATTAAAGAGCATAAAACTAAATAAGTTTTACCATGTTATTAGTCTTTCAAATTATAATTACTTAACATATACTACTTTTATAAAAATATAAGAAATAGGAGAATTCTGGGAAATAAGTCATGTAAAAATGGACCATAAACCAGGCAGGCAGAGGGACCCAGCAGAGACGGGCAAAGCCTGTAGGTCATCACATTCCACCAGAAACATCCAGATGAAACCAAATGAAACAGCACTTCAACAACACTACTAAACAACTGCTGGGACTACTGAACTCGGAAACACAGCAAGGTAAGCAATCTGGGCGTTTCTAATGTTGTTCCTCACTATTATAGGCAATTTGAAATAACATGTCAGTCCTAAATCCTAGCCATTAATATAATAAAGTAATAAGACAACTTTGTTTTCAGACAATATCATGGCATGTTTCTTGTCATTATTTCTCTGAAAATACTAGAGAAAGAAGAAAATTTATAGCTCATATAACTGCTTGTCAGAGAAGACAAAGTGGTAAAGAAGTCCATTTTAGAAAGGATTAAGAATGAAATGATACCTTTGTCACTGAGTGTTCATGTGGATTATTAAATGTCCTTTTTATGTCACTAATTACATCAATATTAATTTCTCTCTTTAAATTTCTATTCCATTTGACACTCCGTGTACTACTCTTATTCACAAAAGTATCCTGAGGAATTTTTATTTGAATATGTGATCACCAATAGATTTTCATTTTGTAAGGTAGTTCCTTTCCTGAAAAACTAAAACAATTGCATAATATCACTAAATAAGCTTTAACCTTTGGATACAATCATAGAAATATTTCTACCACTTCTTATATGTGTTTGAATGTTTACTTCTCAATTCAATAAAATTGGCATGGATTCAGTAAGAATCCATCTGACTGAAGCTAGTCTTTGTTTCCATTCCAAATGCTAATCACTGACATTCCCAAATTTACTTCCTTTTTTACCAAATAAATTAAAATACATGTTATTTCCAAACTCTGTTTTAGCAACAGAGCACTCATCAAATGCAATTTTATCCACCCACAACACAAATACAGCAACACAAAAAAAAGCACAGACTAGACTGGGGTGAAATAGGCAGCCAGAGACCAAGTGCTCCCCCTGCTGGCTAGTAATTCCCCATCAGACTGTCAGGGCTCTGGAAACCTATTTCAAGAGCCATTATAATGAAGTACAGATATAACAGCACAAACTCTGCGGTGCGAAGTAGATAGTAACAATACGGAGTGAATTTTTCAGTGACAGGGAGCACTATCATGTGATAACAAATAATGTAAAAATTTAGATTTACCATACAAAAGGTACCAGTAATCAGTAGACCACTTAACTACCTTCAGGTACCAATCTTTAAAAGTTATTTTTAAATTACTTTAAAATAATTTTTTAAACAGTAAATTTTGAAAGTTAATATTTAAAAGGTGATCTATGAAAGATTAATAAGATAGAGGAAAGTATATGGTTCAGAACTAATTTTAGGTACAATACTATATATTCTTTTTTTTTAATTAAATCTTTATTATTCAGATTATTACATTTGCTTTTCTTTTCTTCCCTCCATAGTTCCCCTCCACCCGGCTCCCACCCTTTCCTCTATCCTTACCTCCCTCCTGTTGACCTCATTCATAGGTGTATGATTTTTGTCCAGTCTCTCCCTGTAATCCCTCACCCCTTTCCCCCTGAGAATTATCAGTCCACACTGACAGCTGACAGTCGTATGGGTGCTCCCTTGTAGGTAATGAACTGTTTTTCTCTTGCTGCTTTTAATATTCTCTATTTGTCTTTTGTTCTTGGTATTTTAATTATGAAGTGTCTTGGTGTAGTCCTCTTTGGATTCCTTTTATATAGGGTTCTGTGTGCTTCCTGGACTTGTAAGTCTATTTCTTCTACCAGATGTGAGAAGTTTTCAGTCATCATTTCTTTAAATAGGTTTTCAGCATCTTGCTCTCTCACTTCTGCTGGCACCCCCACAATTCTGATATTGGTGCGCTTGAAGCTGTCCCAGAGGCTCCTTACGTTAGCTTCACATTTTTGGATTCTTTTCTCACTTTTCCAGTTGAGTGTTTTATGCTTCTTTATATTTCAAATTTTTGACTTGATTCTTGCCTTCCTCTAGTCTGCTTTTAGGTCTCTATATAATATTTTTTATTTCAGTCAGTGTATGTTTAATTTCTAGTTGGTCCTTTTCCATCTCTAGTTGGATCTTTTCTATCTCTAGTTGGTTCTTTTTCATCTCCTCTTGGGTCTCACTAACTTTATCCAACTTTTCTAGGATATTCTTGAAAAACCTTATAAGTGTGGTTTTGAACTCTATATCCAGTCATTTGTTTTCCTCCATTTCTTTTGTTTGTGATCTCTTCCTTTGTCTTGGCATTTTCACTAGGCCAGGAGAATAGTGTTGGATTAAGCCTTATGATACCATACTTGCAAAACTGCAAAAGCCTCTCTGTTGAGCTTGGGATGGGTGGAGTCTCAGGGCTTCACGGACCGCCTTGCCTTCCAGTTGGCCCCGCCCTCCACGACCCCTGAGTCTCTCGTGACTGGGTAATTGCTGGAGTGGTCCCTGTGTGTGCACGCTCTCTCTCGCAATGCCTCTAGACTGCTGCCCCTCCGCTCCCCTGCGCTCCAGGACCATATAAGTCTGGGTCCCCAGAGTTTCACCCGAAACTGGGGTTTAGTGGAGTTAGAAGTGGCACAGTTGGGAGGGTCTGTCTCCCGCCCACTCGTGAAAGCCAGCAGCACAATCAGCAGTTGGTCTTTTGCGTGCAGTGCCATGTGCGCCACCAGACTTCTGATCTTTTGCAACTCCCCTAAATTTCCGTGCACATCTCCCTTTTCATAGTCCAAACTCCCCCCATATGAGTTTTGGTTGGATCTGGGGTTTAGTGTCGTAGGATAAGGGGTTCAATGCTGTTGAGAGTCTCCATCTCCCTCCCACCAGAGAAAGCTAGCCAGGTTCTCCGGCACCCGCTCTCTCCATGTGCATGTCTTCGTACCTCAGCTTTTCGCAGCTCCTCTGGGTCTCTGTGAGCCTCTCTCTTTCCTTCTAGTTACAGAATTTCCACTCAGCCAGCTTTCCTGTGGTTCTGGATGATATCCGTTCTGTCTTTTAGTTGTAGTTTTGAAATTGTTGTGTGAGGCAGCAGTGTAGGTGTTTACCTATGCCGCCATCTTGGATTCTCTAATACTATATATTCTTAATAAGACATCACTTAGCCATGCCTAAGTAATACCTAGGATCTCTAAGAAGGGTGATTCCAATTAATGGAAGGGCTTTTGTTTTTCTGAATGAAGTAAGGAATTTGAGCATTGAAGCTAAATTGTCATGGTCAATAGTAGAAATGCTGTACATTACCAACTGTAGTTTTTCATGTGGTATATAACCTCACCTCTAAATATCAAGTATATATTTAGCAGTAACAAACAGAGAGTGCAAATTGTTAGTCATCTTTGGATGACTGAATGTCTCCATATTGACTCAGTATCAATACACACTAAAGTGTGACTTGTTTAAAATTTGAATTTGCACAAGTCAAGCATCACCTCTATCTACAATTTTGAATGACATATTACTTTCAAGATGACATGTAATTTTACCATCTTAACATATTGCTGGACCAATAGTTTTATTGCTAGCTTTACCCAGTGGCCAGATAAGTTTCTACTGAACAAGTACAAAAAACATTTTACATGAATGTTAAAAACACACCTTAAAATTAAATACCCATTGCATTTTGAAGTTATTATATTCTTATAAGCTAATATCTTTTTAAAGTATACTTTGTAAAACACTATGTAATATGAAGAAAGAATTCTCATGAGCTGTCCACAATGTGCTAACTAGAATAGAATTTCTGTGAAAGCAAGAACCATGTCTTTTTCATTTTTGTGTACTCTACAGAGCCTAGCATCCCACCTTATCCATAGTAAGGTGCTACTCAATTAGATAAATTGTTACTGAATTATTGAATTGCTTCCTTCACCAGGCTCTTCAAATTTCACCTAAGAAATAATTCAATAGTTTCACCTTCAAACCCCACCTCTCCTGCATCTAATTCTCTAGCATTTATTTCACTGTTGTGGCAGAATAATCTTGTGTGGTCAGTACTGGAGCAGGTATAGGAACAGGCAAGCTGAAAATAAGGAACCTTCCCAACTACTTCCCCCAAGAGGAAAAGAGCTAGGAAGGTAAGCCAGATTTAGAAAAATAAAAGTCCTTTTCTATTAGATCTGAAAAATAATTCTGAGCACTTCCTGATATCTCTTACTCAAACTTGTTATTGGCACAAAATTATGAATTGGTGCCTGGATCATCTGGGTATAAAAGTGCACATGCAAGAGATTCAGCATGTCAAGAAAGAAAATACTACTTTTGCAGTGGAAAAAATATTGTCATTGGTTTCTGGTAAGATTGAACTTATCAATTAGCTACTATTAGGTTTACTGTCTGTTCAGTTGTTTGGTAATTTAGGTATCAGATTACTTTATGGTCATCTTTGTTAATCAAATTTTAGTCTCTTTTCAATGTTTTTAAGTTTATAAAGTCCTCTTCTAGACTGATATTTGAAAATTATCCATTTTTTTCTATAAGTTCATTTTTACATATATTATGCTAATAACATTTTTAATTACCTTTAACCCCTAAAACTACCTCATTATGTCAGAATTTATGAAATAATAATCTCAATTTCCATCAATCTGAGATACTATACTTATTACATATTAAATCAAATGTGTAAAAGGTTCTGCTTTGAGGACTATTTTGTTCCACAATTCCATCTACTTTTTCACCTGTATAATACTGGATAATATTGTATTTTGAGTGTTTTAATATTTGAGAAGGAAAAAGTCCCATCATCATTTTTCCTGGAAAGATTAGTCTCACCTACTCAGTCTTTTGGATATATTTTATGGTTAATTTGTTAAGTGTGTTAAAATAATTAATTTGTTAAGAAGAAATTGATCACTTGGAAGCATTTGACCTTCCATCCCAGAAGGAAGTTCATTTGTTTACCTTGGGATAAACAGAACCACACATCTTTTCTGAAAGCTAAGCCTACAGATAGTGGCATATGATAGTTGCTGGATATATTTCTACTTTTTCAAAGTAAGAAAAATTCCTCTCAACTAAATATCTGAATAGGAATGTAGTTAGTAATCTTCTGAATTCTAAGTTGGAAAGTAGTTTTCATTTCATGATAAGATCTGAAAACTAAGACCCC
>PVJN01032800.1:0-23894 GCA_004026805.1 Lasiurus borealis | reverse complement strand
CATCCAACTGTTGTAAAGGTGAGCCAATGCTATCTTTTTACAATAAAATATTCTGAGTAAAGAAACTGTAGTAAATCTATTCTCCCATAAGAACAATTTATAAAGAGATATTTTTAAGGAACAAGGTTTCAAAAGCCATGAAAATTGTAAATTATAGTCTTTATTATAAATATTATATATATACATATATATATATATACATATATATATATATATACATATATATATATGTTTCACCACCTTAACTATACATGTACTTTAATTGTATTTCCTATTATAATAGGTGGTACAATATTTAAGTCTATAATAGTTATAACGCAGAATCATAATTACCAGTAGCAACTTAATAAAGCATCAACTATAACTAATATCATCAATAATTTTGGAAAAATAACTTCTGACAAAAATAATAGAAGATAACAGAATATCTCAATGAGGCTAGCTTCCATTGCCTCAACCACAAAATAAATAAATAAATAAAATAGAGATAAAATAAGCTACAGAATCCCGGATATTCTCATTAAATATTTCTAAGTAGAACGTACTAACTTAAAACAAAGTATACTGGTCGCTGAATTAAAAAAAAACAAACAGAGGGAAGATAGTAATACCTGCTATCTTAGTTGTAAACAAAATAAAAACATGAAAAGGCTAACATTTCGCTTTCTCTAGGCTAAAATCTCAGTGAAAAAGGAAGCAAAAACAACTACAATTACACAAAGATGATTACCTCCATCTTTGCACAGAGATCATTAAAATGCATTATTAAGACAACCAAATAGAGTGTACATTGATACTATATTTGGTTTTAGCCTTTATCATCTTTAAATCAACATTTTATTTTCTGAAGGTAATATTATATTGGATTTACATATATCCTTTTGTTTTTAGGAAATATATTCATGTTTTACAATGAACTGTCATATTGCCTATAGATAATGTTAAAAGGTTATGAAAAAGAAGTTTATGTGTAGAATCAGAGAGAGAGTAAATTTTAATGAATTTCTGAATCTAGTTGATTCACATATGAGTTTATTTTACTAACCTTGCAAAACTTTTATAGATTGCAATTTCTTTCCAAATAAGAAAGAAATATAAAATATGCAATAACAAAAAGAAAAAAATAACTAGGCAGGATACATATTGTATAAGTGATAATCAGAACTGACCAGAATGAGCAGAGGTGTTTTTCCTGGGGTTCTGTCTTGGAGGTTGGATAATGAGCTACTCAGACCAGAAGATTTAAGCAAAAGTGTATGAAATTTACTACAAGCAGATTCAGATTTCCCGCTAGGAGAGGGGGACCCAATAGTGGGCTGCCCTTTGAAGCCTTGTAGTCCAGGGGTATGTGTTTGCCACAAGCCTGCTCTATGTCTCCCTGTGTCCTCACCTGATTGATTCTCTGAAATTGTTTTTGCCCAGAAATGGGCCTGAACGTTCCCTGTTTCTATGTTCTTTCTCTGCCCCTGAACTTTCTGTTTCTTTGTTGCTACAGGCCCTCCCTGTTTTCCCATGCCTCCGGGGTTGAGTCCAGAAACATTTGATTATTTCTGCTTGGTTGTTCCTGTAATTAGGCTGCTCCAACTGCCCTGTCTGCCCTGCTTGTGTTCCACCTGCCTTTGTTTTCCACTGGACTCATTCCTTTTCTGCCTGCGTTTTAAGCTAACCCTCTCATAAGGATGCAGAATTTTATTTTTACATTGTTACATGGAGTGATTTTGAATGGTTTTAGTGAACAAATGGCATAATCTGATTTTCTGATTTTAAAAGATCACTTAGTATTGTGGGAGAATGGATTATATAGAAAGTAATGTTAAATAACCAAATACAAGGCTATTGCAGTAGCCCAATTAAAAGACACTAAGATTCAGTGAAGAAGTAGGAATGGGGAAAATCATAAAAAAAAGTCAGTAACATATTTGGTAATTAGATCCAGCAAAAATTACTTATAGATTTATTTGATTGCTCAAGATAGACGGAGAATGGCTATTGGATTTTTGAGAAAATAGAAAGATGTGCCATTAATGAAATGGAATTGAGAGACCAATCTTGTGAATGAGTGCAAGAGCAGATTTAGTTGGCCTAGCCAGTTTGGTTCAGTGGATAGAGCATCAGCCTATCTCCATTTCTGACCCTCCATCCCACACTGGGCAATCTTCTCAAGATGAGTGACATTCTATAATTCCCCTTGCCCTTAGTCTTCTGCCCACTCTCTCTCACTGACTTCTCAAAAGTGTCTCATCTCTAGTCCTAAGGCTAGGCCAGAAAACTCATCAGCCGTTAAGCTTTGTGTCCTTCTGGATTGGGGATGCCGAGTCCAGAGGGTCACCTCTTCTTTCTCATGGTGATTTGTATAGCAGCAGGGACGCCTGCCCTAAAAGTCATCTTTGGATTTGTGGTCTGTCACTCACCCTTCCTTTCTCATGGGCCACACCACATTCCCTCTGATCACTCGCAGGGGAGATCATGCCCAATCACCTCACTTTATTTTGTAACTCTGTGTGGTCACAACTTAAACTAGATAATAAATCTCAATGGCCTGAAAACAGCATTTTCAATTTTAACACACTGAGCAATTTAGATAATTGCTATCGCTGCAATGGAAAATGATCAGAGTTTCCCTACGTCCAGGCCTTTTTTTACCCTTCAGTCACAATCCTCTCTCTCAGTCCTGCTCTCTCTCAGCTCTTTCTCCTTCACACAAAACATCATACCCATAACACTTCTGATTCTGAATCTATGTTTGATCCAGCTGACTACCAACCTCTACTCCCTTACACATACCCTTCCTCACCTGCAGTAGATTCCCAAAACCCAGACCCTCCTAACCAGCAACCACCTTCTCCCCTAGCCCGAGAGTCCAAATCCTGATTCATTAGCTCCAAAACAGCTTTTGCCCTTCTAACTTAAACTCGATAACAAGTCTCAATGGCCTGAAAACAGCACTTTCAATTTTAATACACTGAGCAATTTAGATAATTTCTGTCACTGCATTGGAAAGTGGTCAGATTCCCTACGTATTGGGTTCTCATGCCACCCAAAGCCTGACTTCCTCAACAGCCTCTTCTATTCCCATGCCAATTCCACCTCTAAAAGAGGTAGCAAGAACTGAAGGCATAGTCCGAGTCCATGTCCCATTACAGTGGTACCTTCAGATACGAGTTTAATTCGTTCCATAACCTTGCTCATATATCAAGTTACTTCTATCTCAAAGCAAATTTCCCCATCGAAATAAATTGAAATGCTGTTAATCCGTTCCAACCCCCAAAATGCCACCCCAGTTGTTCTTGTTACGTGTTTTTGAATAAGAAAAATGTATTTATAAATGACAAATATTGTATAAAAACATAATAAAAGAGAATGTAAGGGAATAAACTGGTTTTATAAAGTGTATTTACCTACTCGTTATACTCTTAATGCTACACTTTATCTCTAAATTGAATGTAACTTAACTAATCTTCACTGAACTTAATTGCTACTGGTCTTTGCATTTTTGGCCGATTTCAAAAAAAAAAAAAAAAAAGTGACCAACGAGGTTTGCCTCTTTTTCCCTTTCAGAATGTTTCTGAAATGGGTGAGGCAAGTTTCATTGAACAGCTTCAATGCACGACCAGTAGCAACTTTTTCTGGGTGTTTCTTTTCCATGAAGTGTGACACCCTCTCCCACATTCCTAAGATCTCCTTTATCTCACTTGTAGAGATCTCCTCCATCTCTGGTTCCTCCTCAGAACCAATTTCTTGGAGAACCTCTGCATGTTGCTGAGACTGCAACGCTTGTAACTCCTCCATGGTGAGTTCCAGAGAGTGCTCCTCGACAGCTCATTCACATCTCTCTCACCCACCTCCAGGCCCATGGATTTTCCCAGATATACTATCTCCTCCTCCACTGGCACCTCAGGTTCGAATCCTTAGAAGGTCCTTTCGGCTACGGCCTCAGGCCACAGCTTCTTCCATGCAGAGGTCGAAGTCCTCTTTGTAACATCCAGCCAGGCCTGATCAATAATTCTGAGGCATATCAGGATGTTAAAGTGGTTCTTCCAGAACCCTCGAAGGGTGAGCTTTGTGTTCTCTGTCACTTCAAAGCAGCGCCAGAACAGGTGCTTGATGTACAGCTTTTTAAAATTAGAAATCACCTCCTGATCCATGGGCTGCAGGATAGGAGTGGTGTTGGGAGGTAGGTAGACAACCTTTATATGTAAACTTGAACTCTTCGAGGAGTTCATCTTCGAGGTTCGGTGGGTGAGCAGAAGCATTGTCGAGGACGAGGAGGGCTTGCATGGTTAGGTTGTTTTCCTGTAGATATTTCTTAACAGAAGGGCCGAAAACCAGGTTTACCCACTCCACAAAGAACTGCCTGGTGACCCATGCCTTCGGGTTTGCCCTCCACATAACTTGCAGTTTATCTTTAAAATCTTATGTGACTTAAAGACTCTGGGGTTTTCCGAATGGTATAGGAGCAGAGGCTTGATCTTGCAGTCGCCACTCACATTAGCGCACAGTGCGAGAGTTAGCCTATCCTTCATGGATTTGTGGCCTGGCATTGCCTTCTCCTCTGCCATTCTATAAGTCCTATCCGGCATCTTCTTCCAGAAAAGCCCTATTTCATCACAGTTGAAGACTTGCTGGGGGATATATTCTTTGGCTTCTATGAGTTTGGAAAAAGTTTTGAGGTGATCCTCAGCTGCCTTCACATCTGAACTTGCTGCCTCACCATGCCTGAGGATGGAGTGAATGCCGGACCTTGTCCTGAAGTTATCAAACCAGCCTCTACTGGCTTTAAATGAGTCTTCTGATGCTTCGTCCATGAAGTGTGTGGGGTCTGCTCCAGCAAATCACCGTAAATCGCTCGTGCCTTCTCACATACGATGCCCTGTGTTAATGTATCTCCTTTAAGCTGCTTCTCCATCAGCCACACCATCAGATTATCCATCTTTTCATGGAGAGAGCTACGGAGCTTAGAAATTATTCTAACACCCTTAGCTGGCATTATACCCTTTACCGACTCCTTCTGTTTAAGCACAGTGCATATCGTTGAAGTACTACGCCCGTATTGCCTCGCCAAGTCAGCCACTCGCACACCTTGCTCATATTTTTCTATGATTTCACGCTTTAATTCAATAGACATCATCCTCTTCTGAGCACTGACCTTTCCACTCGCTTTCTTCGGACCCATGGTTATAAAAAGAAATGTGATAAAGTATGTATATGCACAAAAGATGCTTTGACGAGATAAACAAGCACACTGACTGAGGTGTGGGAAACTATGAGACGCTCCAGTCGCAGTAAACTGGTGGGTCTTGTGCACCCAGCCGATCCACGCGATTACTCGTATCTCAAATGTTCATATTTCAAAGCAAAAAATCGCTCTCTTGAGGGCTTGTATCTCAAAAATCTCGTATGTTAGGGCACTTATATCTTGAGGTACCACTGTATCTATGTATATGATTCTCTCTCATCATTGATGTTTCTAGCTCTCTCTCCCTCACCTTTCCTCTCTGAAATCAATAAAAATATAATTAAAAAAAAAAAAGATCAGCTTTGGACAGATTGGGACCGACTTTGGACAGATTGGGAGGAATCTCACATCTTTCCCCACCTACCCGATCACTTTTACTAAGAAATTTGACAAACTTAATGAAATCACTCGAGGCCCTGATGAAAACCCAGCTCTCTTTCTCTTCATCCTCACATGGTCCTTAAGAAATTTACCTCCTTAAACTCCACCTTCCTAGATGAAACCCTTCTTATGAGCACCCATTTTATATCCCAATCAGTCCCCGACATATGCTGCGAAATTCAAAAAATAAACACAGGTCCACAAACCCTTCAAAAAGACCTCATTAAACTGACCTTTAAGGTCTTTAATAATAGAGACAAGGAGACCCAAATCAAAAAATGAAGGTGAGATCAGGCCAAGACTGAGGCCCAGAAGGGAGCCTTTCAGCTCTTAGCCATCACTCTTATGAACCCCAAACAAAGTGCCAGTCCTCCTACCTAGAGTAAGTCAGGGGCTAAGCTTCCTCTAGGCCCATGATTCAAATGCAACAAGGAAGGACACTGTGCCAAGTCCTGCTAAAACTCCAGACCCCCGCCTGGATCTGCCCAAGGTGTGGAAGGGAAGGCCACTGGAAATCAGACTCTAGTCTGGCCTCTCTGGGTCGGATCTCAGCCAGTCCAGCAAAGCTGCCCTCTGGATCTGGTTTGGAGCTCCTTGACCTCCTGGGACTGGTCATGGAAGAAGCTGCCCAGGCCCTGACAGGACCCCCCAGACTTACATTACCAGAACAGAGGCTCAGGTAACGACTGTTGGCAGGTAAGCTGATCTTTTTTTTTTTTTTAATTATATTTTTATTGATTTCAGAGAGGAAAGGTGAGGGAGAGAGAGCTAGAAACATCAATGATGAGAGAGAATCATTGGAATCATTGACCTGCCGCTTCCTGGATGTCCCCTACTGGGATTGAGCTTGCAATCCAGGCAAGTGCCCTGGACTGGAATCAAACCTGGAACCTTCCAGTTCACAGGCCGATGCTCTATGTACAGAGCCAAACCAACTCAGGCCCGATCTCCTTTTTAATTGACATTGGGGACACTTAGTCTGCCCTCTCCAAATTCACTGTGACCTTGTCCATGGCTCAGTCTCTATTATGGGGGTTGACGGATTAGTCTCATAGCCATTAGCCTTCTCACCTCTACATTGCAACTTGCTAAATACCCCCATTCACTCTTTGCTCATTCTAGCTCGGTGTCCTTCCAGGGCTACTATGCATCCCCTCATAAAACCCAGTTGTCCCAAACCATAGTCACCTACCTCAGTTTCACTGTCATACCACAAGGCTGAGACATTCCTCGGATTGTAAATGCCTTATCTCCTTATCTTCTAGATGACTGTTCCCTCCTCTGAACAAGAAATTTTCTCCTTTCACAGGCTCACTGGGTACTCTTGCCTCTGGGTTCACAACTTTAGTCTTCTTGCAAAGCTCCTCTTTGACATGACTTGGTAAAGGAACCCCCTCACTGAGCCTTTAGATCCTAAGATCAACATTCTCACCCACTTTAATGCTCTAAAAACTGTTCTCACCTCAGCACCATCTTACCCTCCCCTCTTCCAAAGAATAGTTTCTTTGCTAAAACTGCAAATGCTTACTTAACAGTATGGCTATTATCAGAAGCTGAACTCATTATCACCCAACCTTAGCATGTTATCTCTAAGAAAAAATGTGGCAGTTTTAAATCCAAACTGCTATAGGCCCCTGTGGGGCCTGCTCCTTCCTCCCCCTGCCTTTTCTCTGTCCTCATATGCCTATACATAATTTTCCAAAGTCTTTGGTAACTTAAAGGCTCTGGAGTATTGCTGGATTAAATGATAAACATCTAAATATTTTAAAGTAGCTTAAAAATAATGAAACTAGACATATTTAATTAGTCTGCTCTTAATTTTTATTATAGAAGGTCTCTTGTACTTTGTTGAATGTATATTTTCTTGAAAGTAAGTGTGCTCAAAGTATGTTGATAAATGTAAATGCTGGTTGTTTACTTTTTTTTACTAAAGCTGTTTATTTGTGAATGGGTAGAAGGTTTGTGTTGTCCGGTAGTCAGGACCTGATAACCCCTGATGTCTAAAGGGACCCCTTCTCTCCTCGTAAGGTAAAGCAACCCCTCCTCGGCTCTCTGTTGCTGCTTACCTCCTTAAGTTGAAGCCTAGACTTTATTTCTACGGTACATCCCCAGTCCTTAACACTATCACTGAAAGTCTCCCAGCTCTTCCTGATTGATATTTAGGAACTTCCCTCTCCTTTTCTAGCCTTCTTAAAAGGTATATACTGCAAAGGACACCAAGTAGGGAATGATCCTGTAATACAGGTAATAACAAAGCAGACCAGAAGGCCAAGGCGATGGCTCAAAGGAAGCCTCTGCCTCCCAGTTCTTAGCTATACCCTATATAACACCCTGATACACTCCAAAGGAACTTCAGTCCCTATTAGCTCTCAGGGACACTCAGGACATTTTCATGGAAAATACATCCTTCCCCAGTGACAGGCCCCCGATATCTTACAGACTATTCACAATAAGCCTACATATAGAATACAGACCACTTTTATAACTCCTAAAACCCCTCATCACATGTCCTAGCCTAGCCTTCCTACTGTAAGATATCACCAAAACTTATTCTACTTGTTACTCAGTATTTCCCCAAGGACATGTTAGATCTGCTTTTTCCCCCACTCATCAGTCAAGGGGTCAAATCCCTGGACAAAACTGGCAAATTAACTTCACTCACAGTCCTCTATTAAAAACAAACAAATATTTTTTTAACCCTCATACTGTCTCAGGGTGAGTAGAAGCATCCCCCACTAGTCTGACCCACCTCATTACAACAGATAATGAACCTGCTTTCATAGCTCAAATAACTCAACAGGTCTCCTCCACTCTGAACATCCAGTGGAACTTACATCTCCATACCATCCCCAATCTTCAGACAAAATAGAAGAGACAAATTTTTACCTAACTAAATTAACTCTCAAAACTAAAGAACCTTACACTACTCTCCTTCCTCTAGCCTTTATGCACATCAGGGCAATGCTCCATGCATCCTCCTTTCTTAGTCCCTTTGAACTCTTGTAAAGAAGACCCTACTTATTAGGAAACTTCCCTTCCACAAAGACCCCTCTCAGAGACTATGTCCCCATTTTAAATCTCACCTGATAATGACTGAAGAACATGATGATGAGGCCTTCCTTCAACTTTTAAAACCCATCCCCAGAATACCTCCATCACATGAGCTGGAGTCCCCTAAGTATTTAAAAGGGACTTTGATTACCCCTAGGGCCTAGGACAAGATTGTCTTCTTTCTAGATCTTAAACACCCTTTTCTGCCATTGGGACAATCCTGAAGTGTGAATTAGCTCTCCTTCTCATCTATTTCCGACCTCCTCTCCTACACTCATAAGGAACTTTCTCACCTCCACTCATATTGAATGAACACTTAACCAGGAATTGCTGGCTCTGCTTTTCTGTCTCCTCTTCAGAGTATATAACCATCCCTATACCAATCAAGGGAGGGAATCAGACAAAAAATCACTCTAGCTTATATAAAGGAAAAGCTCTTAAATCATAAACAGTTGCTTATATCTATCCTTTGCAGAAAATGAAGAAACAAGGGTTGAATATTTCATACATTCCTACAAATTTAATTCTCTAAAGGTTTAGTGATATTTATAAGAAGCATATTTCAATATAAATAAAACTTAGGGAACACTTCCTAAGTTTTGAGAAAAATGCATTGCCATTCCTTCCTCTTGCAAACAATCCTTATTTTTCAATCTAGTTTCATAGCACAAGATATTGATGGTGAAATTAAATAATGCTGCTTTTGATTACATGCATTTAGTCTCAAAACAACGTAGGAACTAAAAAAACCCAACTTTCATAAAATAAAAATAAATAAAATGTGTCAAGATATTTATCATTGTGTCATAATGAAAAGTTCACTGGGTTACAAGTAGAAAAGTGAGTAATGTAATTGTTTGTATAAAATTCATGTGATATTAAGGCTATTTGGAATACCTGAATTATATATTATCTATATATTGAATAATATGTATGACAGGGAACATATTCCTGTATTCTAATTTTTCCCTGGAAATTCTATTCTTTAAAATTTCAATTTCTTATTTTTGCTTTTGTGACTTAGAGATAAAGATAACCATCTACTTTATATACTTTAATGCTAATTACAATAATGTATATTGGCTCAGTGGATAGATCATTGACCTATGGACTGAAGGTTCAATTCTGGTCAAGAACAAGTACGTTGGTAGCAGGCTCCTCACTGGTTCAGGGCCCTGGTTGAGGCTTGTGCCAAAAGCAACCAATCAATGGGCTTCTCTCTTACCAATGTTTCTCTCTGTCTTTCCCTTTCTCTTCCACTCTCTCTAAAAATCAATGGGAAAAATATCCTCAGGTGAGGATTTTAAAAAATTTAATATTCAAAAAATGTAGCTCTTTTATAAATCTTAGATGTGTAGAACATTTAGTTCATTTCTGGTCTGTATGTTGCAACAATAAGCTATATAAATAAAGTGATTTCATTAGTTGTCTTTTTTTGTTTGTTTTCTTTTTTATTGTTGATATTGTTTATGTGTAAAGCAGAAGGCAACAATTATAGAAATTTGTACACCAATCAAAGGGAGCAGTGGTATGATGCATCCCTATAAGGGTCTCAGGAGATACCCATTGGGAAAATAGCAGTAACATTTGACAGCAAGTGCTGAACACTGCATCTGCTTAGAAATCAGACAGGACCAGGACCAAAGAGGACCTGCAACTGCTGAATGAAACAAGGGAAGAGAAGATGGGATGTCAGCAGTTGTTGTTTTATTGTTGTTTTGCTGCAAGGGGACTAAGTAGGCCAGTGGTCAGCAAACTCATTAGTCAATAGAGCCATATATCAACTGTACAATGATTGGAATTTCTTTTGAGAGTCAATTTTTTTAAACTTAAATTTCTTCTAATGCCACTTCTTCAAAATAGACTCTCCCAGGCCATGGTATTTTGTGGAAGAGCCACACTCAAGGGGCCAAAGAGTCTCATGTGGCTCACAAGCAGTGATTTGCCAACCATTAATGTAGGCCAGTATATCCATTTTGCTACTTCAATTGTTTAATGTCCATCGCATTCTTAATAATTGCCTGTTGGATGGTATAACAGTAAATGGCATGAACTGAAGTGAATGAAGGTAGGCGGAGTTGCATAAGAATATTATCAGCAAAATGATACATGTTGAGCATTTTTAAGAAGGCACCTGTCAATAGTGCTTATGCTTTTGTCTTTGACAGCTCATTATGGATACATTTTACTAAAGTTACATTACAAATTTCTGTAAAACTTTTAATGTTTTCAAAAGGATTTTAACTGATATCTTTACACCTTTACTTTCTTGATTTTTTTTTGTTTTGACCTGAATAATTAACTTTGTGATGGTATTTTATGTTTAAATTTGACTATGCATTGGATGACCAGATTAGACATTATGTATAGGTGCATCTATGAGGATGTTTTCAGATGAGACTAGTAGCTGAATTGGAGACTGGGTAAATGTGATAGACTGCCTCTAATCCTTTGAAGGCTTGACTCCATCAAAAGGCAGAGAAAAGAGGAATTTACTCTCCCCTCCAACACACACTGCTTCAGCTGGGCATCAGTCTTTCTCTGCCCTTGGATAGGTTTTATTTCTCTAGAGAGCCCTGACTAACACAAGCTCTCACTTATTGGTCCCAAGCTCTGATTGTTCTCTGCTACAGAATGTGTGAGAATTCTCATATTTAACCTGAATAATGCCTGACATCACATAAGAAAACATGCTTTCTGATTTTCAGATCAGTGTTAATATGATGTTTACAGCAATAATTCAGACTTGAAATTTAATATCTTCATCTTTCTTCCCATAAATTCAAATAGTGAACTTTTTTTCATGTATAAAATTTTGTTAATCTCTTCTCCCTTTCCCAGTATCATCATTGTAATGAATAATTTTCATTTCACTTTAAGTCATCTAAACATAATATTTTATGGTTGTCTGTTGGGGCATGTGTCTTTAAAGTTGTATCTGTAGTATTATTGGAGCCTATGAACAGTGTATATATCCCAGCAGCAAAAACTAAGATTAGTCTAAAGAAAGTGGTATCTGCCTGGCTGGTGTAGCTCAGCAGTTGAGTGTTGACCTAGAAAACAAGAGGTCACTTGTATGATTCCTAGTCAGGGCACCTGCCCTGGATGGAGACTCAATCCCCTATGGGAGCACATAGGAGGCAGCCAATTGATGATGTTTCTCTCTCATCAGTATTTCTATTTTTCTATGTCTCCTTTTCTCTCTCTCTAAAATAAAAATAAATAAAAATCATATAAAGAGAGTAGTATCTACGCATGTATGTATACAAGCATATATGTATGAATGAATGTATGTAGGTAGGTATGAGAATATTTACATATCTCTCTATATAAAACCCTAATATGCAAATAAACCGAATGCCAGCACACTGAACAACCAATCGCTATAACTTGTGCTGACCACCAGGGGGCGTGAGCAGAACAGGGCAGGTGTTGGCAGCAAACAGCAGAGCATTTAACATGGTGGGCATCAACCACAGCAGGATGGTAGAGCAGGTGAGCGGGCGTGCTAGACCAAGGCAGGGCACCAGTCATTGTCATCAGGGTGAGCCTCTGGTGGTTACTGAAAATTCTTTGGTTCTGCATACCATGGTTCCACTAGCACTCACATCAGCTGCCATTGCCGGCCCCACTTGCACCCACTGTGGGCGCCCAAACCCAGTGCTGCCTAAATCCCTTGGTGCTATCAGTGTGTGCAAGTGGTAGCTGCTGACCCCAATCGCCCCTCAGGAATTTTCTACCTCCCCCTGCTCCTTAGGGGCAATTGGGGCCAGCAGTCAACTCTTACACCTGCTGCTGGTGTCAGTCCTGCTGGAACCTGCTGCTGCCACCAGCCCCAATAGCTCCACGCCATCACCAGGTGAGAGCAGAGCTGACACCATGAGCACATGGGAGCAGTGGGAGTGAGCCTGCTAACAGATGGAGAACATGGGCTGTGGTGGGAGGGGTCAGGCAGGGGTGCAGAAGATGAGCTGAAACGCACCCCTGTGCCCACTACAGCCTCGCCGCCACAGTTCCTTTCAAGGTATGAATTTGTGCATTGAGCTCCTAGTTTAAATATATTTTCATGAGATTTTTAGTTGTCAAGTAAATGAATAAAAGGCAAGTAATTTTTTGTACAGATATTTTGGTTAAGCTTATGGCAACCATTAGTAAACTGTGTCATAAAAAGACTTAGTAGTTTTGTTGCCTTGTTCATTTTTTTTCTAAATCGGTATTTTTTATTTTCAGTGCCTCCAAATTATTCCACTTTTTTAGACTATTTTCATTTTCTTTTTTCTGGCAAATTAGGAGAGTAAATATAAAAAATGTATATTTATAATTATGACCTAATCTCAAATTAGTCTGTCAGAAAGAGTATAAAAAGAACTGTACTTAGAAATATATTTAAAAAAATATTCTGGAGTAGTATATTACACTAGAGACCCAATGCATGAAATTTGCACAAGAGTAGGCCTTCCTTCCTCCAGCTTCCAGCAGCGGCTTCTCTCTGGCACCTGAAACCTGGGATTCCCTCTGGCCTCAGCCAAGTTTCTGAGACTCAGATTTCCCTCACAGCCTCAGCTTTGTCTGGAAGATCAGCTAGAAACACGTCTGGTATAATTAGCATATTATATTTTTATCATTATAGATATATTTTATTCACGACTTAACAAGCCAAACTCTGTGAACATTCAATAGTTTAGTGTTTTATTAGGCTTATCACTGCTTTGGATATGTTAACCTCTGCATAGATCTTTTCCTTGAGGAGAATTTATGTGTACACAGAGAATCATCCAAAATCAGAGTCCCCAGGACTTCATAAAACTAGAGCATATAGCTGTTATTGGGAACAATGCACAGTGCCTAATCTTAAAAACACAGCGTTAGTGGCCTTTCCCAATTGTGGAACACAGCAGTCCTTGCATGTCACATTTTTTCCATAGTCAGGCAAAGATTGGGATTTTTGGTTTTATAAACAAGAGAGCAAAGAAGGGGAACAAGTTACTATTTTGTTGTACTCTTGTTTTGACATAATAATAAAACAACATTAAATAGTTTTACTGAAGGTTACAAATCTTGTTTAGGTGTCTATGACCAGTTTATACTACCCTATAGTGGCAACTTTTCTATTGTATTTTAGAGACCTAAGAATATGAAATGAATCATAATATTTTCATTTTCTTCATAATACTAGAGTGATTTTATTCCAAGAATAAGAAACAAAAATTGCAATTGATTGTTCTGTAAATTTAATGGACCACAAAAATAGTATATAATAGGTGAATTGGTTATAGTGATCATTATTTAAATAAAATATTAAAACTATGGGAAAATGAACCTTCCCTGGAAATTTGTTCGCTGCATTTACAATATATATTACATTAGATTTATTCTATTTGTTTGATGAACCTACTAAATGTAAAACTACTTAATAACCTGTCATGTAGGCAGTATAGAGCACTAAAACATAGATGAGCTTTTGATCCAGACACAAGTTTGAAGCCTTATCTTTTGATCTCTAATTTTACATTGGTAGTTTGTTTTATATATAAAAACCTAAGTCAGCTTTCTAAGTGTGGTGTATGTGATAAAATTAGTACAATGGCAAATAATAAAGCATAAAGAGTCAAGTATTATCTTTATTATTACAATCATATCCAATCTTACATAGAAAGTTATAGTTTGCTAAATAAAGTTGCATTTTTTTAATGAAGCATGTGTGCTACATAATGGTATCAGCTATATGAGTTGAACTGATCTCTATTTATTATTTTAATTATAAAACAAAATATCACAAAGTGTACATAAATGTCAAGATATAGATGATAAGTGTAGTTAGAGGTCAAATAAGATATTTTTAGATACAATGAACCTCCATTTTGCAAACAGTTTGTGGTCCATATGTAAAAATTAACACTTTATTAATTTTAAATTGCTTTTAACCAAGATTTATTTATAATTAAACCAGTGATGTGAAATGCAGAGGAAGACAGAAGACATCAAGTCATATGCAAGAAATATTAGATTCAGTAAAACTACATTTTATTACAGAGGGTCTTAGTAAACTATAAATGAATAAGGCATGTTTTTCATACTAATAATGTACATTTTAAACTTTAGTTTTAAAAAAAAAGAAAATTGTATTGGACTGCCACTAACCAAATATGAGGAAAATGAAATAAATTGACATTTTATGTTTTAGATCACAAGTAAGCACATTTGTCATATATGAATCTAGGTATCTTAAAAAGCTACAAGAAAATACATGACAGATTATGTAAATCATCCTTATGCTCAAAAATTAAAACAAATTGATATATATAAAAAGCCAGCAACCATAATGCCGTACTGACTGGGCACTATGATGCCCACTGTGGCCAGCGAACCGCCTGATCAGGTACTTATGTATTTATTTTTTCCCCTTGACCCAAGAGCTCTCTGTGTGGTTAACTGAGGCTCATCCCTGGCCACCATTTCAGCTTTACTTATTCTCCTGCCCAAATCTGCTCTTTTCCCATTCTTCACAGTTACTGTTCTTAAAAGTATCCTTTAATAAGCACTGCGCACTACCAGACTCTGCAACCCCTATCATGGGCGGGACCACCTGCCAAACCTCTTGCAGCCACTCCTTCTGGCTGTTCCACCTCTGATCCCACCCCAATGGGCAGGGGGTGGGGTTGGGAGGGGGAGACTGGCTAGCCAACCCCCTGCAACTCCTCTCCCTGACCAGCTCAGTCCCTGATAGGCCTCCACCACCCTGATTGACCCACAGCTCCTCCCCCTGGCAAGCCACACACCTGATTGCCCTCCCAGCCCAATAAAGGGTTGGGCCATCCAGCCAACTTCCTGCAGCCACTATCCCAACCCCAATAAGGGGCAGGGGCAGGGCCGGAAGGCCAACCACACCTGGCCCTTCCCCTAGACTGCTGATCCCCAATCAGGACCTCCCACCTCATTCTGGGGTAGGGCCAGCCAGCCCACCACCCACAGACCTTCCCAATGACCAGCCTCATCCCAATTGTTCCACCAACCCCAATTGGGGACAGGGACCACAGGACAATTGCCCATGGACCTTCCCCCAGCCAGGCCAGCCGTCAAAGACCCTGATTGGGGTTGGGCCAGCCAGCCAACCTCCCATTATCTCCTCCTCCCAACAGACCCAGTCTCCATCTTCCCCAATTGGGGCCCAGCCAGCCAGACTCCACCTATGTATGAATTTGTGCACTGGGCCTCTAGTAAATATATAAAATGGCTCTTTGATGCAAAGTTATGAAGAAATCTAGAATGAATGCATAGAGTTATATAGAGCTAGGCCCATTAAATATTTTATTTGTGAATAGCATCCTAACAAATACTATTTCACTGCCATATTACTTCAGCTGCAATAACACTAAACTCAGAAATTTACAGAAAGATACCACTAAAATACCAAGGAAGGTAACAAAAGGTAACAAAGAGGTTCCATCTGACAGCTATATTATTATCTGAGATTTAGGGTGGAGTCACTATACTTTCAAATATTAATAGTTTCAGAATGTTTATAATCCACAGATCACCAGCCAAAGATAAGTGAAATCAGAAGGAAAAATTGGGATGTAAGAAGCAAAAGTGAGCAAGGAAATCATTAAAAATATATTTAAAAAGCTGAAGTATTAACTACAGAATAATAATAGAAAAAATATACATGGATATAATAGTTATACCTTGTGGGAATTGAACCAAAGTCTGTATATTAGTACCAAAAGAATCAGACACATATGTGTGAAATCTCAAGATTACATAAACAATGTGAGATTGGAAAAAGTACAGAGATTGGGTTGAAATTAATTATAATAATCAGGAAAAAGTTGAGAAATTGTAAATTTCTGGAGAAAATGAATCTTCCAAGGTAATTGTTGCCTCAAAAAATAGGAGGGAAAGCCCTAGCCAGTTTGGCTTAGTGGATAGAGCATTGGCCTGTGGACTGAAGGGTCAAGGGTGCAATTCCGGTCAAGAGCATGTACCTTGGTTGCTGGCACATCCCCAGTGGGGGGTGTGCAGGAGGCAGCTGATCAATGTTTCTCTCTCATCGGTGTTTTTAGCTTTCTATTCCTCTCCTTTCCTCTCTATGAAAAATCAATTAATATATATATATATATATATATATATATATATATATATATATACACATTTAAAAAATAGGAGGAAAAATATACATTAAAAAGTTTGAGTATATACAAATTAAAGTGTACAACTATACTTGTGTTTATAATATTTTTAAATTAGGAGCTGATCTACACTAAACAAACACAGAGGTAACCTCCCCCAATACACATGAAAATAGACAACTAAAAATCAGAATGCTAAAATTACATAAAGAAGTTATGGATACTATTAATTTTTAAAAAATAAAATTTAATTTTTAGAGAAGTTTTAGGCTCACCTCAAAATTGAACAGATAGTACAGGGAGACTTTTGATATACTCTGACCCCTCATTATCAACACCCTCCCCCCATCAGAATACTACATTTGTTATAATCAATGAACCTGCACCAACACATCATTATTACACATAGACCATAGTTTACCTTAGAGTTCATTTTCAGGATTGTCTATTGCATGGATATGGATATATGTACAATGGCATGTAGCCATTATTACATTACTAGAGGCCTGATGCACA
Organism: Lasiurus borealis; assembly: GCA_004026805.1. Classification (NCBI taxonomy): domain Eukaryota; kingdom Metazoa; phylum Chordata; class Mammalia; order Chiroptera; family Vespertilionidae; genus Lasiurus; species Lasiurus borealis. The sequence goes on along the minus strand of PVJN01032800.1, from coordinate 6,581 downwards.
AAGATTCATGCAAGAATAGGCCTTCCTTCCTCTAGCTGTCAGCACAGGCTTTGCTCTGGCTGGAGCTGCCTTCCTGCCTTCACTCCAGCCTGAATCTGCCTTCTGCCTCTCACCTTGTGGAATCAATTTTCATATTCCCTCCTTATTGGCTGTGGGCGCTGCCATCTTTGTTGTGGAGTTATGGTCAATTTGCATATTCTGCCTTTATTAGATAGGATTGTATATAATAGTTTTGCTGCCCTAAAAATCCCTTTGTGTTCTGTTTTTTACTCATTTTTCCCTTCCTTCTTCATATGCATGGAGATGATATAGGAAATACAAAAAAGGTCACTGGAAAAGATATTTTTAAAGTTTGATATAAGTTGTTAATTAGCTAAAGGAGCATGAATTAAGAAGAAATGAAGGTCTGGGATAAGATAGAGACCAAGTAGAGGTTCATTTGTCAGAGAGAAGTTTTATAAGGAATTGTTTGAGGTGGCCATTATGTTTCCCAAGTAAGCAAGCAGCCTGGGGCCTGTTGGGAAGTTGAAACATCTATTGAATGTCTTTTCTAAGATCCCAGGGTTGTGGATTCTAAGAAGTGAAATGAGTGCCTTGGTTATTGTGAGAAAAGCTTATAATTCTGAAAGAAATATGGAGAGATCTGGTGAGGCTTTATATTGTAGGCTCGGTACACATAGGGATCTGTGGTGACCTTGATCTATATTTTGTGTAACTATGCGGCAAAAAGATCCCTAGGGATTTTTTGCCTAGCGAGAACAACTATTAGACAATGATGCAGTAGTTTGTAAAAATGTGCACATGGGAAACATTTTTTTCTGTGTTGACAAGGACGTCCAGTGCTAAAACAAGTGCCAGAAGTTTGAGCAATTCTTCTAACCCTTGTGTCCTATCCTTAATCCTCTGTAGCCTAAATAAGGGATGAGAAACCACTGTATTATAGTGAGATTAAACAATTACGATGACAGCACTGCCATTTGTACGAACTATGAAACTCAACTGAAATTCACTCAATTAATTTCAAAAGACTCCCCACCAGCACCATGGCAGCTGGCAAAGGCTAAAAATAGGGAAGGCCATACCTAACTATTGCTGGAATGTTCCAAAGGGCCAGACTTAACACCTTTCTGTATTAAAGATGTATTGGACCATGCCAAGTTTGTGGGGTGCTAGTTTCATAGCCCAAAGCATAATGAAAAGTTGGCTACTAAAGGTCAGAAGCTCCAGATTTGTGAGAGCTTCCATTTATAAGAAATTTTAGTATGTGACCAGCCATTTTTATTTTATTTTAATGGCCAAGAAGGACAGTTATTTGCATCAGAAACCCATGGGTAACTTATGACTATTATAGGTGTTGCAGCAGCTCCAGGACCAGGAGTAGATATTACAAAAGCCTCTAATGGAGTCGGTGAAGGCACTTACTGAAATCCCTGTTGATTATAATTTGGAGATGTTCTAGAGTCTTGCTGAGGAAGGCCCCATTTTAGGTGGGCTGATTTGTAAATAGTAGCATTAGTGAAGTTGTGTAAACTGTGTAAATGAGACATATGTTGTCTTCAGTATTCCAAAAGAACTAAAATATTTTAGACTTGTGTTTTTAATGAATATATCAAATTAATTTTCTCATAGAGAATATTGTCAAAGTAATATTACACCTGTGCTCCTGAAAAAAGTAGATGCTGTTAAGATCTTGTGTGCATAGAGTGTGTGATGGCAAAGCTGTTGATATATTCCCTGGGTAGTCTAATAAAAATGTACTATGTCCCTTTGGAGGTTAAGGCCAACTGTTTGAAAGGCTTGTTAAATAGATACTGAAAAGAACACATTAGTCAGGTAAATAATATCAAGATATTTAACTGATGCTGAATGGATGGTGTTAGCAATTTTAATAATATGAGGTATTGAGTGTGTGGGAAATGATAGAAGAAAAACAGCATTAAGGTTGTAGCAACTCACTATGAGATATCATTTTTGCCCCCTAAGCTGAAGAACAAGCAAAATCAGGTTGTTAAATGAAAAAGCAGAGGGATAATTGCCTGTTTATTAATTAATACTTATATAAAAATTTTAAATCCTTAAAGGACCTGTTTCAACATACATTGGGCCATATTAACTATTTTAATTGGACATTCATGGGTCCCATTTTAGCAAGCAATTCGTAAGTGCTGAAGATTTAATTTAACTTTAATTTATTATTAATTTTTTGAGAATGCTTATGCCTACTATGAGATATTTTAGAACAATGAGGACTGACCATAGAAAATTTAGTCAACGCTTTAAAGTTTAGCATTACTACTTTTTCTCTATTTTATATTTAGTTACAGTCAAGTTTATGGAGGGTTTCGTGTTAAAATATAGTGAGATAATCAGTTATAACTGTAATTTGAATGTCACTATTGATTAAATCCATTAATATTTGCCAATTGGTGCATTTTAGCAAATGTTAAAGTTAATTTAGAACGTATTGTAGAAGTAAACAATCTAATCAATGCTCTTAATTTTTTGTTATCTAAATTTTTTCAGTAGATTATGGATTTGCAAATGGATCAAACTATGAGACTTTGTTTTATATATATATATATATGTGTGTGTGTGTGTGTGTGTGTCACACACACACACACACACACACACACACACACACACAGTGGTACCTCGAGATACGAGTTTAATTCATTCCCGTAACCTTGAGGCGTGGGAAACTGGTGGGTCGTGTGCAGCAGCCGGCCGATCCACACGATTACTCCTATCTCAAATGTTGTCATATTTCAAACCAAAAATCACTCGCCGATGGCTCATATCTCAAAAATCTCGTATGTTAGGGCACTCGCATCTCGAGGTACCACTGTATGTATGTATGTATGTATGTATATATATATATTTCACTTCCTCTTTCCTTCCTTCTTTCTCTCCTTCCTTCCTTCCTTCCTCCCTTCCTTCTTGATCTTCACTAGATACACTTTAAGGAGTGTTTTCTTTATTTTTTTATTTTATTTTTAATTTAAATTCTTTATTGTGTAATGTGTGTAAATCTCCTCTTTCCCCCATTGATTGCTCCTTGGCTACCCCAAACCACCAACACATGCCCTCACCTCCAGCCTCCCCACCCCACATCTGTTTCCATTGGTTATAAGTCCTTTGGTTGATCTCTTATATCCTCACCCCCTGCCTTCCCTCATAGGTTAGACAGTCTATTCGAGGCTTATATGACTCAGATTCTATTTTTGTTCATCAGTTTATGCTGTACATTATATTTCACAAATGAGTGAAATCATGTGATATTTATCTTTCCATGATTGGCTTATTTTGCTTAGTATAATGCTCTCCAGTTCCATCTATGCTGTTGCAAATGGTAAGAATTCCTTCTTTTTTACAGTAGCATAGTATTCCATTGTGTAGATGTACCAGTTTTCTAATCCACTCATCTATCTGATGGGAACTTAAGCTGTTTCCAAATCTTATCTATTACAAATTGTGCTGATATGAATATAAGGATATATATATCCATTCAGATTGGTGTTTCTATTTTCTTGGAATATATTCTTAGAAGTGGCATGACTGAGTCAAATGGAAGTACCAGTTTAAAAAAAATTTAATATATTTTATTGATTTTTTACAGAGAGGAAGGGAGAGGGATAGAGAGCTAGAAACATTGATGAGAGAGACATCAATCAGCCACCTCCTGCACACCCCCCATTAGGGATATGCCCGAAACCAGGATACATGCCCTTGATCAGAATCAAACCTGGGACCCTTCAGTCTGCAGGCCAATGCTCCATCCACTGAGCCAAACCGGTTTCAGCAGAAGTACCGGTTTTAATTTTTTGAGGAAATGCCATACTGTTTTCCACAGTACCTACACCAGTCTGCATTCTCACCAGCAGTAATAGTATTCCTTTTTCTCCATATCCTTTTCAGCACTTGTTGTTTGTTAATGATAGCCATTCTGAAAGTTGTGAGATGATACCTCATTGTTGTTTGATTTGCATCTCTAGGATGATTAGTGATTTGAGCATGTTTTCATATGTCTCTTGGCCTTCTGTATGTTCTCTTTTAAAAGGTGTATATTGCCTATTTTTTTATTGGATTGCTTATCTTACTTTTGTTAAGTTGTATGACTTCCATATAAATTTCAGAGATTAAACCCTTATTGGAGATAATATTAGCAAATATGTTCTCCCATGCTTTCTTGTTATTTTGTTGATGGTTTCTTTTGCTGTGCAGAGACTTTTTTTATTAACAATCTATATATATTCAATGTAATCCCCATTAAAATATTAAGGGCATCCTTTAAAGATCTAGAATAAACTCTCCAAAATTCATCTGGAATAATAATAAAAAAAAACATGAATAGCTACAGCAATCTTGAGAAAGAAGAACAATGTTGAAGGGATCACAATACCAAATATCAAGCTATATTACAAAGACACTGTTCTCAAAATTGCCTGGTACTGGAAAAATAACAGACATATAGATCAATGAAATAGAACAGAAACCCAGAAATATACCCAAGCCATTATGCTCAATTAATATTTGACAAAGGAGGCAAAAAGATACAATGAGTCAAGATAATCTCTTCAATAAATGGTGTTGAAAAAATTGGATGGATGCATGTAAAAAATGAAACTAGACTATTTAACTTAGACCATACACAAAAATAAACTCAAAACGGTTAAAAGACTTAAACTTAAGATGGGAAACCATAAAAATAATATAAAAAACTATAGGCAGAAAAAGCGCAGACATTTGTCATAGCAGTATCTTCACTGATACAGCTCATAAGGAGAAAACAAACAAAGGAGTGTTTTCGTGATGCTGACTATATGTTCTACAGAGTTGCATATCTAAGAGGGTCAGGAACCTAGAGTGGGAAATTGGATTTTTAAGCAAGTACTGTCCAGAAATTAAAATTTTAAAGTCTTCCATATATGTAAACTAATAAACCTGGATAAGATCCTGAAAGCAGTGAGTATAGATAGAGAAGACTAAATTTCATGGCATTCTGAGGTCAGATGTGTCACTGCCCCTTGCCCTCCCTCCCTCCCCCCACCAGCCCTTTTTCCCAGTAAAAGAGAATAGGGCGTGAATAGTGAAGGAGAAGAAAATCTAGAGGAGTATCCCGCAAATCAACTAAAAGAAGCCCTTCAAAAAGACAAAGTGACCTATGAACATTAAGAACTGACAAAATAATTTATCAAAATGGTGATCACAGGTGATTTTGACATGTTATTGATGTGGTATTTTGCACAAAGCTTATTTAGATAAATTCAATAAATACTGTGAAAAAAATAATCGGAGACAAAAAATATAAACCACTTTTGCTGTAAAAGGGAAAAGAAAGATAGGAATGGAGGTAAAAGTAAGTTAGAAAGGGAGGTTTTATATCTGTGTCATAGGGAGATACCAATATTAATGAATGCTGATGAGAATAATATATTTGAGATTTTCAAAATGAAGTGGGAATGAGAAAAATTTTTGTGACATGTACTTAATGAAATGGCAATATATGAGATATACAAATAGAGGTAATACTCTTAGGTAAGAGTTGGTCAGGCATAACTTGGTATAGTGATTATGTAGGCCTGCTGTTCAAATATCTGAATATGGGTAACCCATTAACTTGATCATAGCCATCATTGGAATACATGCCAGCAAGTTATCTATACACTAGAGGTCCAGTGCATAAATTTGTGATTGGGTGGAGTTCCTTGGCTTGGCCAGTGATCCGGACAATGGGAAGTTGGCCAGTCAGTGGAGGGAAGAGCCATGAGAGGTTGTCTATGGGAGTGCACTTACCAAAATTGGGAAGTTCCTATGTTGGGCGTCTATCCCTTGGTGGTCAGTGCACATCATAGTAGTCTTTCGACCAGTGGTTCAGTCATTTGGTCACTTAGGCTTACACACTGAGTGACCAGATTATTATGATCTCTGAACTCATAATAATCTGGCCACTCAGTATATATCCTATATAATAAAAGGCTAATATGCAAATTGTCCCTTTGACCAGGAGTTTGACGAACAGGCAGGCGGGCCAACTGCCCATCTCCTCTCCACCAGACCCTACCCATGCACAGATTCATGCATTGGGCTGCTAATATGTATATATTAGCATTCAGAGATCATAATAATCTGCATATTCAGAATATATATATTAGTATCCCTGCACATGAATCCATGTGCCAGTAGCTTCTTGCTACCCTCCAATATCTCTCTGCCCACTGCCCCACTTTCCTATAGCTCTTCCCAACCCCCACCATAGCTTGCTGCCCAGCCCCCTCCTGTGGCTCTCCATGTCCTGTTTTCTAGCTGCCCTGCCCCCTCCTGTAGCTCTCTACTACCCAATTGTAATCCTACCTCCTTCACCCATCCTCCCTTATAGCTTGCTGCCTTGCCACCTCCTGTAGCTCTCCACCTCTCCCCCATACATCTGTAGCTCCTGCCCCACCCACATGCTCATCCATGATCCAGTCTTATTCATTATGTGTTCTGTTGTTATGCCTCAGGGCATAATGGATAATTAACATATTCTTATCTTATTATATAGAATATATAGACTAATAAAAGGGTTATATGCTAATTAGACT
>PVJN01032799.1:0-23793 GCA_004026805.1 Lasiurus borealis | reverse complement strand
GAAAGTTATATGAATTGGTTCTTTCTAAAATGTAGTTCCTACCTGTTTCCTATTTTCTCCATAATTCTGAATCTCCTGGTTTTGGAGATGAAAGCAGCCTTCAGGCACAGAAGCTGACCTTGTTCTCTCAATTGATTTTTTGGGGGATTGAAAGTATAAAAAGAAAGCACTACCTTAAAAATATCCTCACACAAATAGAAAGAAAACTAGCCATAACTTTAAATATAGCATCTGTGAAACTTTCTTGCATAAAAGACACATTGACCAAAGTTTCCTTTTTCATTTGCACCACTAGAAGGAAAGAAGAAATTCGGTCAAATAAAAAAAAAAAAAAAGAAAGAAAGAAAGAAAAAAAAAAGACTGGTGTTTTCTTTATCAAGTCTAGATTTTCTTTTTGACCTATCATTTCCAGTAAAAGTTTCATAAATATATACAGACATGCAATTCTAACATTCAAATAAGTATTTTAAAATATACCCATATTATGTCTAAAACTGGGTGCCCACCAAAACTGCATTGACAGTAACAATCTTTAGAAGGAAAAAGAGAAAAGAGTATTTTTTTGTTGTTTGTCTGTCTGTTTTTTAAGTCTCGGTATGACTGATAGAAATGGATTAACAAAAGTCCCACTTGGAAACAAATGACTTTTTTCATGAATGCCACTGTCGTATTCATAACAAGTATTTACTGAGTGCATACTCTATGCCATTAGGATCTGTTCTAGATGCTGGAGCCTGAGTTAGTCCACCCTGAATGAGAAGGAAGCTGAGAGTCTTTTCTTTTTTTGAGCTCCGGATATTCTCCAGAAAGCTACACGATACGGTGCTTCATGTCTACCCCAGAGTACCCTTCTCAGATCCTGACTGCATAGACGTCATCTTGTCAACCTAAGTAGGCTCACTTGTTGTAACTGCTGACACTATGGCCAGGTGCTGCATACAGATGGATGGGGGAGGGCAAGGTTGCTTTCTTGTTTAGCATCTGGGCCTAAACTCTTTCTGGACTTCTTGTAGTTAAACTCACCAAGCAGCGGCACTGTTGGCAATTCTGGACCCAAGTGTCTCCACTGTTGTACAAGGTTTCCCCATTTTGATGGAGGCATTGACTGCTAAGCCTTGGGTCACATTCAGGGCAGCAAAAAAGATCAACTGTGGGATTCTCACAGTCACAGACCATCCGTCGACACATCACAAATCCATTCTACATGAGAAGGAAGAAAAGCATTTATTAAAAGCCTCCAACTCTCAATATATTAACATATGTATGTGCGTGTCTGTGTGTATACATATATATATGCACACACACATATATTACATTTATATATTATATATACATATATAAATCTTAGATGTTGATTTGAAAGTTGAGATAATTTGCACTGTTTATCCAATATAATTGATTTTTTTTAAAGTTCCATTTTGTAGCTAACATACAGAAACTACTCATGCTGGAGAACTTTACATTTCCTTTCTACATACTATTTGAAGAAAAAAAAAATTTCCAGAAATGTCCTGTATACATTAATAATTAATAACCACTACATGACATGATTCTTATGTCTATATAAATGTGTGTGTGTGTATGTATGTATATATATATATAATTATATCTATATAATTATATATATCCTATATAATAAAGAGGTAAATGCAAATTAGACCAGATGTCCTTCTGGACAAAGCCTGGGCTGGAGGGAAGCCAGACCAGGTCCCAGATGCCAGAGGGAAGCTGATGTCAGCAGCCGGGGGGAAGGAAGGCCTACTCTTGCATGAATTCTATGCATCGGGTCTCTAGTATATACTTACATACATATATAAACATACATATACTTGTTTATGAGGATAGTAATTTGAATGCTAATTAAATTTTGTTTTGTGCTAGGTCATGTGTATTTAGTAGCTAATCAACAAGTCTTAATATTATTAAGTTTATGGAATATTTTAGACCTTATGTTTTTGTACAAACTGTTTTCAGCTTCTTTTCTAATAGTTGAGCCCTTGGTACACAGTATTATTCATTTAACTGAAAATTGAGCCTCCATTATTAACTGGTTACATGTAACAAAACATCTATATAAAACTAAAATATATCCCAAATAGGTATTTTTCACTCCTTGGCCATCGCATGTCCATTCTTGGCTTCGTTGATGCATTGATTCAAATGTGGTGTGACTATGAAAACAATGGCATAGTTAGCATTGAAATTTCATCAATGTGTGCCAGAAAAACACTTTGTGGCATTTGCATACAATGGAATACTATTCAACAATAAAAAAGAATGTTTTATTGATATAATGTCATGAATACAAATGAATGTCAAAAACATAAAGCTGAGAGAAAGAAGCCAAACACAGAGGAGAATATACTATACTAGAGGCCCAGTGCACAAATTCATGTGCAGATGGTTGGCTGGTTGGGAGGGTCTGCCAGGGGAAGGGGCTATAGGCAGTTGACTGGTTGGCCCCATTCCCAGTTGGGGTGGGGAGGCTATTAGGGGTGGGGCTATGGGAGGTTGGCTGGCCAACCCCACCCTTGGTTGAACTCCTAGTAGAGGAGACAATTTGCATATTAACCTTTTATTATATAGGATGATTCCATTTACATGAGGTGTTTGCATGGGGCTAGGTATATGAGACTAACTAAGAATAGACAGAGGCAACTGGGTAGATGAAAACATTCTATGAATACTGATGGTGGCTATATGGACATAAGAATTTTTCTGAGTTCATTAAGCTGTTTACTTGAAACCTATGCACATTAAACCTCAATAGAAATGATGAAAAATTTTTTATTGATACTAACCTGACATGAGCACACAGAGCACCGGTCATTTTCCAACACCCAAATCTGACCGTTGTGCTTAATTTTCCCATCATGGATGCAGTCCCCTGTACAATTCTTTCCATGAGGACATCGGCAATCATATCCACCATCCAAGTTAAAGCAAATGGTATCGTTGGTGCAGCTGTGCCTGCCGGTCCCACACTCATCGATATCTACAGCCAAGAAAAGGCAGCAGGCCCTGTGCTCAGAATATGCTCAGTTCCAACCACGGCAGTCAGGCTGGTTGTGTCCTGACATGAAGCATACATTCATTTTCATATTACCGGCATGCACTTCCTATTCAATGCTGACTAACGCAAGGCTAATCAGCTAGGGATTTCACAGGAAAATATTGTCACACTTGATTTCGAACACCAAATAACTTTGCTTACATTTTTGACTTTTATATCGCTGTAAACACCATTGTTTATAAGTTTATGAAACACTTACGTTTTCTGAAAGCTAAGAATAGGGCTCACTTTATCAAACAAAAACAGGTGGCAGTGAAATTCTAAAAGTGCCTATGATTTTTCATCGAGGAAACTATTCTCAATGATTAAATGGTACCTACAGAAAATCCTTTCTGAGTGGGAGATAAAATGTCAGGGAAAGCCTGAGGCATTTTATTCAATTTCAAGTCCTATTCACACAGCCATGTCTCCCACATATAAGCTCTTTTCAGCATTCTGCTTAAGTGTTCTCCCCTTACAGTCTAGGAATTTCCACATTGTCCATATACTTTCTCTTCACCCACAGAAGGGCAAGGTACCATCAACAATTACCATGTCTCTCACAAAGAATCCACCACTTGTTAACTTTTCCATTTCAGATGATCATTTCATCTCCTGCCTGACTCAATTGGCAACTGCCCCTTCTTCACCCGACCTCACCTAGTCCATGGCAATCATAGCCTAAAGCATTTTCATACAGATAAAAAGCAAGCATCATGACCCATAGATCAGGGCCACAGGAGAGACATGATTCATTTTATTTATCCCCATAATTTAAAGGTTACAAGCCCAAATACATTTCAGGGATACAGTATGAGTGGCAAGAAGCAGTTATTTCCCATTTCATCTGTTTCCTCTGAGCAAAGGTCCAGAAAGAAAGAATTAAACCATAACAGGGAAAGTGGGTTAGAGAGAAGATGGAATGTATAGCTCTTAAGTGGGAGGAATATACACTGATTTTTCCTTCAAATTTTTAAACAGTGGTTAGTAAATATCTTTCTTAAGTGGTTTGATTTTAATAATATTGGGGACATGGACTAGTCAACATTATAATTTAGCCATATTTAAAATGTTAAATACTTAAGTCATGTTATATATGCATCCCTGAAAATAAGCCACATGACATATTCCTCTCTGTTTAATTTTTTTTTCATTAGCTCCCATCTCAAGAAAACCTATGAATTGAGAAAATGGCTGAAAGATTTTTTAATTTTAATTACAATGAACTATTATTATTAGATTGATTTGCCAAGGATAATATTGCTTATAATTATAGACTACTAGAGGCCCGGTGCACAAAAACTTGTGCAATGGGGAGGGGTCCCTCAGCCCAGCCTGCCCCCTCTCACAGTCTGGGAGCCCTCAGCATGTCCTACTGACAGCTTAGACCCGCTCCCTGTAGTCTGCCCTCCCTCTGTGGGAGTTGACCAGGCTGATCAGGGGAAGGTGCCGTCCCCATCAGCCCTCGGCCCTTACAGCCACCATGGCTTTGTCTGGAAGGACATCTGGAAGGACATTTGGCTGTCTGGTCTAATTAGCATACTATGTTTTTATTATAATAAATGATCACAAGGAGAACTATTAGCCAGTATGAGGATACTTTAAAATATTTTTAAAGTACACTGATTAATATATATATTTTCAGAGCAGATAAAATTTTCCTCTTGGTAATGGAAATAAAAATTTTAAAGTAGCTCTACATAGGGTCTATTCAGAATAATAAGGTATATTTGATGAGTTGATCTTCATCTCCCATGAAGTACTATTATAAGAATTATAGTAAGTAGAATAAACATTAAACATAGTTATTTGGTTTCTTTTACCACAAATCCTACACAAACCTCTTACTACCTAGTGCTTTAAATACACACTATTAGCAATAATATTCCATCAATGGCTATGGTTGGATTTTTATAATCTTTTCATTTTGCCTGACATTTAAAGTAAAAACTCTGATAAAAGGTAATGCTTTCTACCTCGTCTGTGCAGAGAGAGATCTCGGATTTGCTGCAGAAGACAAAGAAGAGATGTCCAGGGACATCCATGCTCTTAAATAAAGGACACTTACAATAATTTTTTAAAAAATAGACTAAAAGCTGCTCACAACAGTGGCTGGCATGCACATGTCATACGTGGAGAAATGTGTAGGCAGAAACATCATAATGGACTAATCCTTACCTTTTGTTAGCCACTGCGATTTGAAATAATTTGAACTCATCTTGCCTCTTCTGCTTCTCTACCCTGAGTTTCTCATGGCAGAGGCTATTTTCAATTGAGTGGTAGTATAGAATGTTGGAATTTAGTTTTACTATAATGTATGGTTTCTAAATTAAATATGGATTAAGGCAATATATTCTGTTTTGAAAAGCTTACTATAGATTATAAATATTTCAACTTTAAAAATATTGTTAAATCCTTTAGTGAGTGATTAAAAAAAAATCATGTTGCTAAATCCAATGGTCAAGTCAGTCTGATTTCTCATCCAACTGGATCTAGCAGCAATGTTTGACAGAGTTTATTCCCTCTCCCTGGTGAATTTCCTTTACTTGCCTCCTATTACATGCTTTTTTGGTAGCTCTTGCAAGACCTTCTGCCCACATACACCGCTCCCCCTCCCTCCTGCCCTGTCCCTAAGTGTAACAACGAAACTATGAATAAGCTTTAGCCAAGCAAAGAAGTGGTAAAGAGTGGTCAAGCCAGAGCAAGTGTGTGTTTGAAGACACAGTGTTTAGAGCCATGGAGATGTGTTTAAGGAATAGAAATGTTGGTATGACTTGAACGTCTAGGGAGAGCAGCATTGGTAAATAAGCAGCTGAAGAGGAAGACAGGACCTAGGTAAGTGCATGTTAAGAAAGGTGAACTTTATCATAAAGACAATACGATGTCATTTTAGAGAATTCAAAAAAATCATAATCAGATATCCATTTTAGAAAGATTCTTTTGGTTTCATATTAGAAAAGGGATTTGAGTGGAATTAGAATTTAAAACCAGGAGATCAATCAACAGGCTCTTTCAGTAGTCCAGGCAAGGGACAGTCATCTCATAAAAGCAAAACCTAATATAGTGGTTGGTATTACCCAATTCTAAGTACTTTCTTATAATAGCCCATTTAATCCTTACCAAACTGAGAAAGGTAGTTATTTTTCCCTGTGTACTGATCAGGAAACTGGGCATAGAAGTGTTGTGTAACATCCCTAAGGTCACGCAGTCAGTAAGGTATGGAAAGACCACTCAGTCAGTCTCCAGGTCTGTGCTCTGAAGCACAGTGCCGTACTGAAATGGGAGCAGTGGGGACGCACAGAAAGAAAAAATGATGATAGAATTTTTTAAGATAGAAAACAACAAAGATAAAGCAACATAGTGGCTTGTTGGCTTTAAAGATTAGGGAAAGAGAGCAATCATGAACAATGTTCAGATTTCTAGCCGAGTGGTTGATGATATTTCCAGAGAGAAAACCAAGATTTTGCTGAGGAGTAGAAACGGGTAGAAGGGATGAGGAAAGACATGAGTTAGTTTAGAAAACTGAATTACACTTTCCTCTGGGCTTCCAAGTAGAACTGTCTTACCCGTAAGTAACTGGATATATGGGGCGGGAGTTCAGAAAAAGGACTGGGCTGAAATATGAATTTAGTGAAGATATATTTTCATCATTTCCTTTCTCAAAAATTGTCCTTCAGACAACAGTTCAAACTTCTTCAAAAGGCATTTAGCCTTATTTCCTTTGCTTGGATTCTCTATTCCTACCTAACCTTGTGAATAATCAAACCCGACTTGAAGTCCTAAAACTAGATACACAAGCATTTCTTGATCCCAAACAGGAAATAATTTCTCTCTTTGTTTTCTTACAGTCCTGAATTTATATTTTTCTCAACTATTTATAATTTTCAAACTTGTAGCTTTCTCTTCCATTACAAAAATCACTACATTCTATCTTCTGTAACAGTTTTTGTTATACAAATTTTATCTCTTTTATAAGCTAGGAGCAGTGACAAGAAAATGCAATGTGGGCATGAAAATAAAATATTACTATGGAAAAAAAACACAAGCTTGGTAGAAATGATGATATGGACAAGGAACCTGTTATGCTGGCTGGCATATTACCTGTGGATTAAGTGTCTATGCCTCTGAGTAGATGAATGAACAAAACTGCATACACTTTGTCTGAATGTAGCTTACAAAAACGTATGTTGTAGATTATACAACTGAAGCCTAACAAACAGTGAAATGGTGCATAGTTACTTATTGAAGTCTTCAAGTATGAATCTCGTACTTCATAGTAACTGTAAACCCACTGCTGTGGCTTTGTCCACTTTGAAATGCTCTTGTTTATTGTTCAACAACAAAAACATGGCACCTTCTCAGAAATAATCATCCTCTTATAACTGCATTCTTCCAGGCACTAATGTTACAATTCTATAAGCCACTAAAATTGCATGGATAGATGTTCAGAAGAAACATTTTAGTCTTTAATTTTTTTTATTTAAAAAAGAATTTATAGCACAGGTGGGCTCTTTTAAAAGACTCCTTCATAGCACATCGACTTTAGAAAAAGTAATATATTTCTGTGGTAATCGTTATAAATTCTATTGGAAGATAACAAAAGATAATCATTCCAGGTTGTAGTTTTGAAAAAATCAGAATTTCAACTGTTTCGGTGTAAGCATCTGTGTAAGCACCCCATAGAATATTTTACTTCACTGTCTTTATCTTTATTATGTGTTACTTTAATGGCTGGTTTAATATTTCTTGTTATTTTCTGAATACTCATGAATGCACTGATTATGTTTTATCCTGATCATTACTACTATATTTGTAAATATATATTTACATATAATTTAGCTACTGTCAATCATATATATATCTACTTTTAACATGGATTATCTTCCTAACACACTTCTGATTAAAATGTTATCTATCATACATTTCTCATCTTTGTCATTAGAAAAATACAGATATCATCTACTGTTTTCTATTGCTTTAGACACTGATGACTAGCAAGCAAACAAATTCTATGACTCTTTTTAAAAAATTTTCCCTCACCTGAAGATTTGCTCTTCTTATTGACTTTTAAAGAGAGGAAGGGAGATAAGGAAGGAGGGAGAGAGAGAGAGAGAGACATCGATATGAGAAACAGATCAATTGCTTCCTGTACATGCCCTGACTGGGGATTGAACCAGTAACTGGGGTATGTGCTCTGACTGGAAACCAATCTGCCACCTTCAGTGTATAAAATGATGTTCCAACTAATTGAGTCACCCTTGTGAAGGCATTGCTATGACTTTTGAAGCTTATGCTCTATAGCAGACAATAAGGAGGTAAACACATTAATATATACAAAGATTTCAGGGAAATTTATGTCTATAAAGAGAAGTGAAACGGTAAGTGAATAGTGTCAGAGGTAAGATGCTATTTTATTTTTTTAAATATATTTTATTGATTTTTTTACCGAGAGGAAGGGAGAGGGATAGAGAGTTAGAAACATCGATGAGAGAGAGACATCGATCAGCTGCCTCTTGCATGTCCCCTACTGGGGATGTGCCCACAACTAAGGTACATGCCCTTGCCTGGAA
Source organism: Lasiurus borealis (assembly GCA_004026805.1). Classification (NCBI taxonomy): domain Eukaryota; kingdom Metazoa; phylum Chordata; class Mammalia; order Chiroptera; family Vespertilionidae; genus Lasiurus; species Lasiurus borealis. The sequence continues at coordinate 15,171 of PVJN01032799.1, read as the reverse complement.
TCAAACCTTGGACCTTTCAGTCCGCAGACTGACACTCTATCCACTGACCCAAACTGGTTTCGACAAGATGCTATTTTAAATTGGGAGTCCAGGAGAAGTCATTTTAGAGAAAATCTACATGAAACTTTAAAAAAAAAAAAAAAAGATTTGAGGGAGGAATATTCCAGACAAAAAGAACAGCACATCAGAAGGGAATCAATTTGGTGTATTTGAGACATGTCAAGAAAGCCACACATCCATATCATGTAGGCCTTTGTAAATCAGTGTTAGTAATTGGATTTTACTCTCTGGTGAATGAAAAGAGAAGCTGGTAGGGTTTGTGAGAAAGCCAGGAGAGAGTATTGTCCTCAAAGCCACGTGAAGAAAATTGTTTCAAGAGGAAGAAATGATGAACTGAGTCATCAAGCAAAGAGAGTAAATGACCAGTGGGATTGGCAAATGAAATTGTTATTAATCCTGGAAGGAGAGCATTCACTGCTGCAGGGGGACTCAGCTTCACCAGAAGCAGGAAAGCACAGGTAACAAGGCTAGAAAATTCTTTTAAAGAGTTTTACTCTAAAAGGGAACAGAAACATGGGAAATCAGGTGATGTCAAGGAAAGTGACATTTTCTTTGTTTCTGTTTTATTTTTTAATGATGGGTGCTACTCCAGGTTGTTTGCATGCTAATGAGAATGGTGCAATAAAAAAAGAGTATTCATGATGTGGAAGAGAAAGTCAAGGGCAGAGACCTCATGTGGGTGAGAGGGAATGAGATGTAAGGTACAATGGAGGGTTTAATTTTTGATAAGAAAAATAAAATTCCAATCAGTGAAACAGGAGGGGGGAAAGCAGCAGATAAAGACATGATTGAGAATTATCCAATTAGCTCCTGGGGCAGAAGTGAGGTATTTCTGTTTTCTGAGTTAAATAAGAGAATAGACATCAACAGAAAAATGAAGAGAAAGGAAGTGCTATTTAAGGTTTGAGGAGACTAGAAAAGGTATGAAATGGCTGTATCAGACAGTTGCAGGGGAAAGGAAATAACACAGGAAAGCTGGACAATGCTGACAGCCCCTATAAGATGGCACCCAATGATCCTCAGCATTTAAGGTTTAGGCTCCTATATAATCCCCTCTCCTAGAATGTGGGCTAGACTTATCGATTCACTTCTAACAAACAGAATATGGGAACAGTGGTGAAATGTCAAATCTGAGGTTAACTTATAAAAAAGCTGTGGCTTCCATCTTGGGCACTTGCTCTCTCCTGAACTGCTCACTGCAGGGGAAGGAAGCCAGCTCCTGTGCCTGGAGGCAGCCCCAGGGCGTGGCTCCTGTGATAAGGAAACAAGGCATGCCAATAGTCCCAGGAGTGACCTTGGAAAGTGAATCCCATTACCTCCAATCCCACCCAGACAAGCCTTCAAGATGAGACCACGAGCTGGCCAACAACTTAACTGTAACCTCATGAGAAACCCCAAACCAGAGGCTTACATCTAAGCTGCTGTGAGATAATTTTTGTTGTTTTCCGCTGCTAAGTTTGGGCGGTAATTTGTTATGCATCAAAAGATAACAAATGCAGCCCACTTGAGATTTGTGGTCATTCATTTAAAAAACAGTGAGCACAGGTACAAGTGTAAAGTAGGATAGTCAGCAGAGATATGTGGTTTTCTACTCATCTGTGAAAGGTTGTGCAAGGATACCGAGCAGAATGAAACACAGATTACCCCTAGAGGAGAAGTGGAAGGGATGGGGAAAGGGAGATGAATTAAAGATGCATTTTCAGCTTTCAATGTGTATGTTTCTGTATGATTTATATATAATCAGCTTATATTCATCCTCTTTGTGGGTAATTGAAAATAAAAGGCAAAAGGAAGGCTTCTTTCTCCTAATATACTATAAAATACAGGAAAAATCGTTTATCGGGGAAGAGCCAAATCACAGTGTGATCTGCTTCTGGTCCTTGGAATTCTCTATAGGGCTGGAAGTACTCCAGAACATTAACAAGGGTAAGGGAAAGCCCTCAGATCAAAGTTAAATGGTTATATGCAAATGCCCGGCTTTAGCCCCTGGTAAGGTGTTAGTATTCTCATTCCTACGTAAAAAATCCAGATGGTCCCTCTGCTCAAGGTCCAGAGCTCTGCAGTTGCTGGCAAAGCATGCTGGGAGCTTTGACATCTATCACCAGAGTCTGTTTCACTTTTCTCTGTGTGAAACCCTTTAGAGGCACAAGGATAAAAGACATCATATCATTTAGGTGTCAACTACTGTTAAGTTAGCTTCTCCAAGGCTTTCATTGACTTGGTTATTTTAGCCACATTTTTCTCTCAGGCTGTTACTCCATGAAGGTGTAAATACAAATGGAGAAAATAATGACTTTTTGAGGGTTTTTTTATTCTCCATTCCCGTGCCTACATTTGATGGCAAATCCTTTCAGTGTGGGTGGTTTCCCTGGCAATTATTCACTGGGTTCTGCCAGCTGTTTAAAGCCTGTGCCCCTTGACAGAGGGTAAGATGAGCAGAATTGTTTGTCAATTCACTGAAATGGATTCAAAATTAGTGGTAAGTAATCTATATATATAAATGCCTAAGCAACCATTCTACCATTCGACTGGTAGCTATGATGCACACTGACCACCAGGAGGCAGACACTCAATGCACAGGCATGGAATCATGGAACAAACTGATGAATCTCAGAGGAAAAAGGAAGAGTGGGAGTGAGGGAAGAGATTAGCCAAAGATCTTATATGCACACTAGAGGCCCAGTGCACAGATTCATGCACTGGTGGGGTCCCTTGGCCTGGCCTGCACCCTCTAGCAATCTGAGACCTCTTGGGGGATGTTGGACTGCCAGTTTCAGCCCAATCCTTGCATGCAAGGCCAAGGGATCCCACTGGTACACAAATCTGTGCACCAGGTTTCCAGTTGAGTATAACCGGGTTGAATTTTCCACTCCTATTAGCCTGAAATCCTCTTTCAAGCAGGAATCATATCTTCTGTATTTAACACAAAACATTCACTAAACATCTCTTACTTTGCCAGGTAAGTGATATGTTATTGTGTACGGTGTATATTATATTTGGCTATATCACTATCATATCCTTATTACCCCTTTTTCTATCTATGCTGCTTTCCCCATCTATTTTTTCAAGTTTTTGGAGTGGTTCATATTTTGGGAAGCAACCCCAAAATGTATCTGATATTCATTCTAAAACACTCTCAATGGTTGCAAATATCCATAGAGAATTGGTTTAGTGTCACAAATTTTAATAATCTAAAAACTGATTATCATAGTTAGCAAGCAAAAGTTAGATTTTAACATGTTTCCAATCACTGCAGTATAAGCATACAACAAAAATCACCAACTTAAATGTTAGGTCAATGGCAATTATCTACACCCAACTTAAACATTAGGTCAATGGCAGCTATCTATACCTTATCTATTCCTCAGGTTCAAGAGGAGTTTTAAACTCTGGGTCTTCTCCTGTACTGACCTTCACATGACTCTCCACTGGGGGAAAACATTCCATTGTCATGGTAGCCGTCTCTGCACTCACAGTGGTACCATCCAGGCAGGTTAATGCAGTTGGCCCGGCTGTCACACTGAACAAAGCCATCCGAGCACTCATCAATGTCTGTGTGGGAAAAGAAAACAAAAACGGGCCGTTATACACTTGCTGCTTTTATCTCAAATAAACAAAGACATTCTACTAGCATTTTAGCACCAGCAAATCCTAATAACTGAGAAAACATAAGATTATGAAAGTCCACTTGGTTACTGAAAGCGTTACAGAAAGAATGAGTGGTATTAGTAAGAAGAAAAACATCTCGACAGCTTCTCTGTTGAAAAAAAAAAATCACCCTGCTATAGAAAATGAGAAGAAATTATCTGTGATGGTCATTAATGCTGTTCAACAAATATTTCCAGTTCTACTGGGCACAGCAAGGATTGCCACGGGATTTCCTAAAGCTAATTAGGGAGTGACATGTGTCCCTGCTAGGCAGAGCCTTGAAGATGCAGTGTGATCCCCATGCATATTTTCCCCATCACAATGACAGCAACGTTCTGAACAGCGGCAGTTCCCAAGTGAGGATGATGGGGGGCTCCTTCCCCCTGTACTTGGAATGGACATGTAGTATAAGCAAGAAATCCACCTGTTTGCTCTAAGCCACTGAGATTTTAGGGTCTTTTATTACTGTCAGCATACCTATTACAACCTAATGCATCATTCATCAACATATGGCAATAGCATTCATGCATCAATATCCTTCATATTTCTGAAAATATATACCCTTTATGTCACTATTTAATGGGTTTCTCAAATATTAGCTTATTCAACCCTCAAAAAATATCTTACCATGTAAATAGCATATCAGATAAATGAAAAAAAATGAGGTAAAGCAATTATATGCGATTTAATGAAGTTCACCTATATATTCACAGCTGTCTGTCTGAAAGTAGAACAGGATAAAATTCATAAAATTCCCTACACAAAGAAAGGTATGTATCTTGAGTCTCATATATTTCCTCCAGTGATTTATTAACATTCACAAATATCAGGAGCCTTTTATTCTCCTGGTTCTATTTGCTACATAGTGGGAACATCCAACCCTATTCAAGTCTCTTAGAGGGAAAATTCCTGGAGTTGCCTTACAGAGTATCCCTTTCCTCTCAAATATCTCTGGGTTCTGGGTACTTTGGGGTTGACTCAGACCCTAAGTGATCTGATGGCACTGCATCACTGCATTAGTAGCTGTGAAATATTCACATGTATTCCTTTCCCATCTTCTAGCCTTGTGCTGTGCCTAAAGACTGGTTGTCAAGATAGAATAGCATTTTCTTCTATGCTTCCCACATCTGCATCATAGTTTCTTCTATGCAGGGACCAGGCATGGTTATTTCCCTCTGGTTGAAGGGAAATCCAGCTGCTATTTAGAGTCCTTCACCCCAGACAGTCCACTCCAGCTCAGCATAATCTATCTCCTTCCTAGTCCAGTCTCATCTAATTCCAAATTCTTGGAAGTATATATTCCTTTCACTTTCTTTTTAAATTTCCTCTTTTCCTATGTTCGATTTTGAAAGAGACAATTTTTTTTTGAGTAAATGAATAAAGTTGTGTGTGTGTGTGTGTGTGTGTGTGTGTGTGTGTATGTGTGTGTTTTAAAGAGAAATAAGCCATCATTTATTTAGTTGTGATAAGCCCAGAGTCCTCTCACTAAAACAAGGCACAGACTGTTCTTTTAGATTAGGTCAGAGGCCAAAAGATATCTTATATTATTGCAAAAGTTTAAGATTATTTCTGAACTATGGGTGTTTTTGTTTCTGTGGTTCCTTTTCTGAAGAATCAGTTCCTCAAGTCACTTGATCCCACTGTCAAAGTAATTCCTAGTGAGTAAATTAACTAACCATTGACTTCCTAACACATGTGGATTGCTTCCACTTACTAAGGCCTCATAGGTTTTATGAAACAGCCTATTTGTATTTCAAAGGCCTCCTTAACTGATGAACCTCTGATTATAAATGGAACCAACATCCTTTGCTCATTCAGCTTTATATGGTCTTTTCTTCTAACACAAATGATGCAGAAAATTGATTATGTCATTTCTTAAGTGCATGGACAAAAGAAAATAGGTTGGGATTTAAGCATTAGAAGTGAGTTTCTTTGGAAGAAGGCCAGAAGGGGTATGTTTAGAATGTCTCATTTTAGAACAATTTGGTCATTAGTGTTGGTGATTTAGAAGTAGTAGCTGTTAATGGAACAGAGCTTTCTCCAATGAAGCAACTCTTGCATCTATATTTAGTCCTTTAATTTAGCCCCATTTTCTTGCCTGAACATAGTTGCAGAGTTACCTCAAATCTCATGATACATATATATATATGTATGTATGTATATATACACACATATATATAAGTATATTCAATTTATTTTCTCTCATCACTCTTTTTAATCACAATGCCTACTCCTATACTGCCTCATCTCCAACTTCTTCAAGTACTTTTAATAGAGGCCCGGGGTACAAATTCATACATGGGTGGGGTCCCATGGCCTGGCCAGTGATAGAGGCCAATTGGGGCCATTTTGCCTAGTCCCAATTAGGGCCTATGGGGGCTGGCTGGCCAGGTAAGGACCACAGAAGGCTGGCAGGCCAGCCAGGAAGGGTCCATGGGATGGCTCCAGGGCACGTCCAATCCGCTCAGCCAGTCTCAATGGGCCGGACTCCCAACAACAAGCTAACCTACTGGTCGTAGCATCTGCCCCCTGGTGGTCAGTGCATGTCATAGTCAAGTGATCAAGTGGTTGAATAGTCAACCAAATGATCGAACAATGGGTCAGATACTCAGAATATTATGCTTTTATTATATAGGAGAGCAGCCTCCCTTGATCTATAAACATGCTCATTAAAGATGAATAGAAATGTTTTGCATTATATTACTTGGTATTTTGAAGACTGAGGATACAATAGATATGGGCCATACGTACTTTCATATACAATTTGAGTATTTTTCATTACTAAGTAGTATTTAAAAGATGAATACGTAAATATATGCATCACTTGTTAATTTACTATTCACTATTTACTGCATACCAATTATGGGCCAAATACTTAGTGCTGGGGAAACAATATGCACAAACAAGAACTAATTTCTGCCCTCACTGGGTTTACTATCTATCTAATTTATCCTTATTTTAAAAAATTAAATTGATAAAAATCTGAATTTACACCCATGTAGCACAGCATTTCCCAACATGTTCTACATCTGTCACTACTGGTATAGTAGTAGGTGATAATAAGCAAATCTTTTATTTCAATGGCTACATATTTATATCTCTGAATTAGTTCCATTTATAACAAGTGATTCTATTAATTTAAATTAATAGCAAAATTTGAATTTAAAAAGGGAGAGGGATTACAGAAACAATTTTAAGTAAATATTGGCATATGAATATGACAAAAATTATGAAGGGTTATACAAATAACTGGAGTTAAGAAAACGCCAAGATATGGAACATTTATTCGCATTTCAGAAGGATTTTCTGAGTAATTCTTTAGGTAATGAAAGGCCTTCATTTATTTAAAATATGATTCAATTTACAAAAGATACAGGTATGCATGTATTATAATTCAAATTATATACTTGCTATAATATAGGATTCATATAGGATAGTAAAGAAAAAAATTAGTAAAAATATATTTGCTTCATTTTATACTTTCATGTTCCTGATAGTTTTTATTTCTTTATGCAAACTTTCAACCTTGGTGAAAGTCCATTTAAAATGAAAGTGTGCTTAAATTGCCAAAGCACACACTTCTCACCAGAAGGCAAGTTTGTTTGGCTCATGCATCATTTTCAAGTCAGAGATAAAACAAACAGACTCATCTGCAAATTTTTTGATGGACTTAGTTGCTCAGTAAGTATTTAGCAAGTGAAGAATTACAATCTGATCCATAATTTAAGATTTTAGTATTTTTTTCCTCACACACAAATGTGGATATGACAGTTATAACATATGGATGCAGACATATGCTTTACATATTGTATAATTACAGAAAACAGTAAAAAATTTTTGGAGATTTTATTTTTTGGATACTTTCTTTAGGTCAGGTAAAACCAACATTTCTATTTGAGGTAAATATACAGAGAATAACAGACCTAGGAGAGAAAATCATTATTTTATTCCACATATGAACTATCAAGTTCGAACGTATTACTTTCCAAACTGAATAAAAGAATTCAAAAAGATAATACAGGAGTGTATAAGCTCAGATGACTCAGTCTATATTACAAGGATCTAAATTTTTTACTCTGTAGGCACATTACATAAACAACTAAAAATAAGTTTTATGAAAAACTATAATTTCATTACATATTGTATCTTAGGGAGGAACTAGTTCCCACTTCCTTAGGGGCAATTAGAACATTTCCAGTAGCTACATTTAAAACTGCCAGCTAGTGATGATATTAAGATGCTGTCCCAAAGCACAGAGAACCTAAAATCCAAAAGATATTTAGGCATCCAGCAACAGCCATCAATAGCAGCCAGACTCCAGGGATCAGAATAGACTTAGGTAATAAAGTTGGAAGACACTGTTGAGGATAAATTTTCTAGGAAGCACATATGTTTTGAGGCAATCATCAAAAACAAACCCACAAGCAGAAAAACAAGAAGGGAAAGTGTGTGAACACGGAGAAGCTCACACATGTCCGAGTCTTGCTTCCTTTGTTTCCCTCTGGTGTGGGGATGAAGACCTGCTCCAGTGGCACCCAGACCGCTGTCTTCAGAGGGAGCTACTGAAAACGGCTTTTGCCATAGCATTTAAAGGGTCACTTTAGAAAATGACAAAATATTTCCTTGTAAAATCAAAATGCAGTTATAAAATGAGATATGTGAGTGATAATCTCTTTTGCTTAGTGACTTGTATTGTAACAACATAATTAAGAATAAAACGTAGGCAAATGTCTAGAAATATCCATTCCTGAACTAGACCCTAATAAGTAATTTAACCTGCACTCCTTTGAAGCTAAGAGAAAACTGATTAGTTGCTACTCTATACGAATAAGAAGAAAATCCAATATATTTTTTAAAGTGAGTACATTATTTTTAATGGCAAAGTCAAATAATGAGTACTATCTTTCATACCGTTTATTATTAATAAAAATCTGTCATCATTTTTCATAAAAATAGTACTTGAACATTTATATCACTATCCTATGCCCTGGCAGTTAAATTGTATTGATAAACAGCAGGCAACTAAACATCCTTAAAACTATTAACTCGTGATTACCTACATGTGGATTATTTGCTTTCTAGATTATCTGCAGTATTCTTTTTTAATCACAAGGTCATTTCCCTCTCTCATTTGTTCAACTTATGGAGTATCTGCTTTCAACATTTAGATAGATGTGAGTGCTCAAGGAATGCAAACTCATTTGAGCAATACACATTTGTAATAATTACAGCAGATTTAGATATAAAATATTGTCCAAAATTTTATAAGACTGATTTCTCAAATGAGCTTTTTGAAAATAAAATATTATCAACATATGTAAAGAAATATTTAAAGTCATAATATACTCTTCACAAGTGGGATAATGACATTGTAGATTTAGTGAAAATTTTCATTACTTTATAGTTCATAATTAGGAAATTAATGACTGATCCTTAAAATAGCACAGTGTAATGTATCATTTAGTCATCCTAATAACCATATTCTTATTACTATGCTTTAGATAAAGAAGGGTGAAAGCAAACACAATGTCCAAGGTCACACAATAGACCATTACTCTTTCAAATCCAAATCCAGGCCTCCTTCTCCCACACTAGGCTGCCTCTCAAAACCAACACTTGGCCAATTAGAAACAGCTAACGCTTTGAGATATCTCAGAGTATACCTTAAAGTGAGTGAAGTCCAGCTCTTTGGCTTCTTAGCTGGGTAACACTGAATATTTTACTAAACCTCTCTGAGTTTTCTGTTTCTGAACTACAAATAATCCTTCTCTCTCTCAACAGTTTGTTGTTAACTGCTTCTGTTAGCTGTCCAATGCCTTGTAGAAGTGATACCTGGCTCTTAACAGGTGTTTCATATATGTAAAGTCTACCTCCACCTCTAAAATAACCCTTCATTATATACAAAACATGTTCACTCATCATTTGATTATTTGAAAAAGACCAGAGGGAAATGCAGTTTTACAGATTGAGTTTAGGCCAGAGAATATCTTTTCTTCTGTGGCCAATTAGGAGCCACTGAAGAGTTAAAGGTAGAATAACGTGATCTAGGTACACTTTGGGGAGAACAGGCAAACAGGCAGTGTCTACATGTTGAATAGACAGGACTGGAAAGACTAAAGGTAGTCTCATATGCTTAGGAGCTGTTTTTCATTGTTTAAGAAAAAGGTAATAATGATCTTAACTGGGGGGAGGAACAGTGGAAATATGCATAAAGAAGCATGTGCATGTGTGTGTGTGTGTGTGTGTGTGTGCGCGCACGCGTGTGTGTTGTAAATGCTTATCTTAAATTGGTATACAAGGCTCGGTGTTGACATCAAACCAGGCAAGTTTACAGTTCACATATTAGTACATACCATACAGAGGAAAAGGATAAAGAGAACCTGGTTTTTGTGTGTGGTTTCTGGAGTATTATCATTTTTTCTTCCTTGAGAGTCTTTGCATATGGCATCATTATTGCCTAGAATGTTCTTCTCTTTTTCCCACCCCCTCACTCAGTTAATTATTTCTCATCTGTGTCTCATACTTAAATTAATTTCCTTGAGAAAGCCTTTCTTCAATCAAAAGGCTATGTTAGATCTCCTGTTGCTCATTGCTTTTTGTACTTTCCCCTATGAGTTCATTGTATTTTGCCTTCACAACAACTATCACAAGATTTTTTTGTTCTAAATTTGCAAATATTACACTTACTTAATTAGAATAATTTCAATTCTGGAGAAAGTCCTTCTTATCTTTCTTCCTCCCTTTCAAAAGTACCTTTAGTGTGGGCTTTTGTCTATTAATTTGTGAATTTTTCACCAGTAAAATAAATAAACAAAAAAAATAGGGGAGGAGAGGTCTGCATTGAGTCTATAAATTGATTTTGGGAGAATTGACATGTTTACATTATTGAATCTTTTAATCCATACTCATGATATATTTTTCCTTTCTCTAATGATTTCATAGTTTTTATATTATAGTCTTTATTGGCATTTATTTCTAAACATTTTTTTAAACCAGCGTTACTTTTTCCAACTTTACTGAGGTATTATTGACAAAATTATAAAGTGTATATTTAAAGTGTATAATGTGATGATTTGATATATGGATATGTTGTGAAAGAATTCCCCCTCCCCTCATTGAGTTAATTAACACAGTTATCACCTCACATGTTTATCCTTTTTGGAGTGCGAGGGGGTGCTGAGAACATTTAAGTTCTACTTTTTAGTAAACTTCAATTATATAATACAGTGATATTAATTTTAGTCACCATGCTATACATTAGATCCTCAGACCTAAATCCAACTGTACTGAGGTAAAATTTATACACAAAAACATCATAACAATTTCATGAGTCTGGACATGTAACCATTCCCATAATTAATATGTAAAACATTTCATTCACCCCAAAGTCCCTAAATATTATAATAGTTTGAAAATACTAATTTGGGTAATAACTTAGTGCTTGTCATTCTGAGTAAGCTGCATATGTGCAGAGGTTACTCCTGTATTTTTTTAAACCACACCTTGTGAACACCTAGCAAAGCACTTAATACATTGTTACAGATTCATACACACTTGCTGAATGAATGAGTGATATTTCCGTAATATCCAGTAACGAAGTGGCAAGCCCACCTTTGTGATCAGCTGGGTCAGAATGGGGATGCAGGAAGGTGTCAGCTTCACTGAGGTGAAAGCATTCACTGAGCTGCAGTAACAAGGTGGTACTATGACACTTCTCAACCTACTTCAAATATTTATGTCAAAATGTTAACTATAATATTAAGTAGAGGAGAATGTGCTCATTGAATATAGATGTATACATATTTTAACATAAAGACCACAAGGCTTCTGATTAAAAATCTCTTCTTCCTCCCAATCTTATAAACATGATGTCAAAATAACAAAGTTTAGACAAACAAAGATAAAAGGAAATCACCACCAGCAGGGAAAGAAAATTCAATACTTGTTTTTCTTTTCTTAGAAAATAAGATATAGATTAGAGCCAAAGAAGCTACAGCCCAGAGTCTAAATGGAGGGATGTGGTCCTACAGTTGATGAGGGCAGTAGCCTGCCCCAAAGGATTCTGAAGCTATCTGAAATCATACTTTAAACAATAAAGAATTAAAAAAAAAGATAACAAACATGGGTTTAGAAGGAATAAGTAAATATATATGTCATCCTATCTAATAAAAAGAGTAATAATGCAAATTGACCATACCTCTACTATACCAACAAACCACACACACCAGCCAATCAGGAGCAAATATGCAACTCAACCCAACCAAGATGGTTGGGGCCCTGGAGAGAGCAGGAGGCTTGGGTTTCCCTGGCAATGAAGGAAGCCAAGCTTTTCACCTGCCCTGACCTGCCTTGGCCTCCATTTAAGGCTACAAAGTTTCAATTATAGAAAATAAATAAATCACAACAAAATGGCTGCAGCCATGGAGCTGGAGCAAGCAGGAAGTCTGCCTCCACTCAATGGGACAAAGTTTCAATTATAGAAGATAAATAAATCCCAGATATCAGGGCCTCCACTTGGATCACCGGGGAATGTGGCCAGCCTGCGAACCACCACAGGCCCTTCGCCCAGGCTTTCCCATACCCGAAGGGAATCCCTACCCTGATCTGGGACACCTTTCAGGGCAAACCAGCTGGCCCCCACTCATGCACCAGGCCTCTATTCTATCTAATAAAAGAGTAATATGCAAATTGAATGTCACTCCAACACACAAGATGGCTACTCCCATGTGATCAAAGATGATTTGCCCCATGTGGACATAAGATGGCCAGCAGGGAGAGGCAGTTGGCATGGACCAGGCCTGCAGGGGAGGGCAGTTAGGGGCAAAGAGGCTGGCAGGGGAGCAGTTAGGCATCAATCAGGTTGGCAGGCAGAAGGAGTTAGGGGCAATCAGGAAGGCAGGCAGGTGAGCATTGGGAGCCATCAGTCCTGGATTGTGAGAAGGATATCTAACTGGATTGTGAGAAGGATGTCCAACTGCCAGTTTAAGCCCGATCTCGGTGGGATTGGGCCTAAAAGGGCCATGAGACATCCCTTAAGGAGTCCCAAATTGGAGAGAGTGTAGACTGGGTTGAGGGACAAACATTCCCATACATGAATTTCGTGTATCAGGCCTCTAGAATAAAATAAAACTCCTTGTTATAATAACATTTTATGATTTTGTTTAGATTTCTTTATATATTTTTTTTCATAAAGAACTGGGGAGATTTTTGTCTTTATTTTAAAGATGAGATTATTAAATCAAAGTATTTAATAACACTTAAAAAATACAATGCAGGGCTGCTGAGAAGTTGAGAGTAGCTGGGTGAATTAAAAGTCTACTGGTGAACAATCAACCCATCCACCTCCTCCTCCCTGGAGCAGACTGCAGCAAGAAAGCAATTACCCCTGAAGCCAGAGTGAAAGGTTCCTTTGTAAAAAATAAGTAAATAAAACATCTGAAGAAAACTAAGGCAGCTGGTATAGAAGTTGTCATCCTTTGGAACAAAGCCCCCTGTGTTTCTGTATGTAGAGATCTCAAAGTGTAAATAACCGGATCCCTTTTTTAAGTTCCCCTATTTTAAGTCTGCCAGTCAATAAATGTCACCTCACTATCAAAGCTCAAAGTCAGTGTTTCTATTTAGTCACTCTTGAAACATTAATGTGAAATTAAAAAACAAGAAATAATTGGGAAAAGTTTATAATAATATAAGAGAATAACCAAGGTACACCATCAGAAAAACTAATCTTGAAGGAAATAGAAATAATCACAGGACAGAGCTTAAAATATTTCTTATTAATACCTTTAAATAGGTTTGAGAGACTATTAAAAAGACAGTGCTATAAAAAGAAATAGAGAGTTAGAAGCAGTTCTTAGAAATTAAAAATATGATAGCTGAAAAATTTTAAATGCAATATAAGGCTTGGAAGATCAAGTTGAAATAGTATCTTCAAAAGTATAACATGGAAAATATATGAAAAATGAGATATAGTAAAAGCAAAGAGCATCAACCCAAAGTACTAGCTTCTGACTAAAGACAAATTTCATACTAAGAAAAGAGAAAATCAATGGAAGGACAATATCTTTCAAAATAGTAATAATTGAAGAAATTTCCATAGAACTGTAGTTTTTGGATTTAAAGGCCCCACCAAAGTCTCCCAATAATAGTGACATGAGAGTCATTAATTAGTGATGGCTTACTATGTGGCAGCCACTATTCTTTGTGATTTACCTACATATACTCATTTGACAGCAGTCTCAGGAGGAAGGAAATATTATCACTCTCTCCATTTTAAAGAGGAAGAAATATAGACACTGAGAGTTTAAGTAATTCTTCTTAAGGGTATTGAGAGGCAAAACTGGCATTTGAACAGAGACACCCGAAGTACAGAGGTCAAACCCTAGCCCCATACACAACACTGTCTCACAAATGCATGAAACAAAAACCCACATCTAAACACACACTATGAAATTTCCCAATAAGAATAAAATACAAATCTGAAAAACTTCCAGAAGGGAAATAACAAGTTACATGTAAAGGGATGAGAATCAGTCTAGCATCATTTTTCTCACTTGCAGCACTGTATGCTTTAAGACAATGAAGCAATGATTTTGACCCTATAATTCTATACTCAGCATAACTGTGTGAAGGTAGAATAAATATATTTAACATATAATTCCACAGAAAGTTTATGAATGTTTTATGCACCGTTTAAAAATATATGATTTACTGATGATACAGTTCCATAAAATAAAGGACTACATCAGTAGTTCATCACTCCTTGAAATACTTTCCTCACTTTGCAAAGAAACACCACTTTCTCAGTTCTCCTCTAACCTCAGTGGCCTCTATATTTTGATTTTCTTTCCAGATTTTAACTTTTCAATCTCCAAAAGTTTGGGTTCCCCAGAGATCTATTCTCAGATCTCTTGTTTTCTATTTATTATTTTTTTTGTGCGTGTGTGATTTTATCCAGGACTAGGGTTTTAAATACCTAAACATCATCAATATCTGTAGTGGATTCAATCGTGTTCCCTCAAAATTCATGTATGCTTTCTAAACATATTTAGAAATAAGGTGTGTTTTTTTTCAGATATAATTAAGAATCTTAATGTGTAATCTTGAATTTAGGGTAGGCCCTAAATCCATTGTTTGGGGTTGTTATAAGAAAAGAAGCAGAGTGAACTACAAAGAAAGTCAACATGGAGACAGAGGCAGAGATTGGAATTACATAGTCACAAGCTAGAGAATGTCTGGGGCCACCAGAACCTGGGAGAGGCAAAGAGAGATTCATCCTGGAGTCTTCAAAGAGAGCATGGCCTGATGATACCATGATTTTGGACTTGTAGCCTTTCGAACTATGAGATCATAAATTCTTATTTCAAGTTACCCAGTTTGTGGGACCCTCTTTACAGCAGCTTGAGGAAAATAATACATTAACTAATTCACATTTTCAACTAGATGCCTCTTTTCTCTTCCAGACCT
>PVJN01032798.1:0-23896 GCA_004026805.1 Lasiurus borealis | reverse complement strand
ATGTTTAATTTCTAGTTCCATCTCTAGTTGGTTCTTTTTCATCTCCTCTTGGGTCTCGCCAATTTTATCCAACTTTTCTATGATATTCTTGAAAAACCTTATAAACGTGGTTTTGAACTCAATATCCTGTCGTTTTTTTTCCTCCATTCCTTTTGTTTGTGATCCCTTCCCTTGTCTCAGCATTTTCACTATGCTGGGAAAACTTCTGTGTTGGATTCAGCCTTATGATAGCAGGCTTGCAAAAATGCAGAAGCCTCTGTTGAGCTTGGGATGGGTGGAGTCTCAGGGCTTAAGGGACCGCCTTGCCTTCCAGTCAGCCCCGCCCTCCACGGCCCTCAAGTCTCACGTGACTGGGCAATGGCTGGAGCAGTCCTTGTGCGCATGCACCCGCAGTGCCTCAGACGGCTGCCTTTCCAGCTCCCCTGCGCCCCAGGACCACACGAGTCTAGGTCTCCAGGGTTTCGCCCGAAACAGGGGCCCAGTGGACTCAGAAGTGGCACAGTTGGGAGGGTCTGTCTCTTGCCCAGTCGTGAAAGCCAGCGGCCCAATCAGCAATCTGTCCTCCGAGCAGTGCCATGCGCGCCGCCACCAGCCCTTCTATCTTTTGCGACTCCCCTAAATTTCCGTGCACCTCTTCCTTTTCACAGTCTAAACTCCCCCCGTATGAGTTTCGGCTGGATCTGGGGTTTAGTGTCGTAGGATAAGGGGTTCAATGCCGTTGGGAGTCTCCGTTTCCCTCCCACCAGAGAAAGCCAGCATGTACTCGAGTACCCGCTCTCTCAGCGCGCGCGTCTCTGTACCTCAGCTTTTTGCGGCTCCTCTGGGTCTCTGTGAGCCCCTCTCTTTCCCTCTAGCTGTAGAACTTCCACTCAGCAAGCCTTCCTGTGGTTCTGGATGATGTCCGTTCTGTCTTTTAGTTGTAGTTTTGAAATTGTTGTGCGAGGCAGCAGTGTAGGTGTTTACCTATGCCGCCATCTTGGATTCTCCGTATGCTTAATTTCTAGTTGAACCTTTTTCATATCCTCAAGGTCTCACTAAATTTATCAGTCTTTTCTAGAAAATTCTTGAAAAACCTTATAACCGTGGTTTTGAACTCTATATCCAGTTGTTTTCCTCCATTTCTTTCATTTGTGGTATTTCTTTGTCTCTGCATTTTGGCTTCTTCTCTGAGTTGATAGAGTGGCTTTGTGTGCTAGGTGTCCTCTAGGGCCCAGTGGCCCCGCCTCTCCAGTTACCTGAGGTGGACACTCTTGGTGCACCCCTTTGTGGGCTGTGTGCACAATCTTGTTGTAATTAAGCCTTGATTATGGTTGGTATCACTGGGAGGAATTGACCTCCTGGCCAATTGGCTGTGAAGATCAGCTGTGTCTATGCTGGGAGAACTTCTGTGCTGGAGACACCCTTATGAGGCAAGGCTTGTTTCATTGGGGCTTTGGTGTTCATTGAGTTTTCCCCGAGTGTGTCCTTTATGGATCCAAGGAGTTGTAATCTGGATGGTCCTACTCTGACCCCTGGGTATACTGGCTCTTGGATCTCCAAGGAGGTGCTAATTTACCCTCTGCCTGAGGCCACCCAGTAGGAAATCTGTAGATTCCTCTTCTTTGTTTGGGTTTTGGAGGTGCCTAGATGAGGCCCAGCTGTGAAACAATGCAAGCTGCTGCGGAGTGTTGGGCCTTCTTTTGGATGTTCTGGGTCTCTGACTCAGGTGCAGTTTGTTAGGTAAGTTTAGATTTCAAAGGACCAGGCCATTCATATGCAAAAGCATCTGCACACAGCTTGGATGGGGCAGAGTCTCAGCAATGGCTTCCTGTCAGCCCTGCCCTAAGAGGCCCACAGGTCTCCTGGGGACCACAACTTTGGGGTAAGTCCCTATATTTTTGTAGTCTTTACCTTGAGTTCTGCCTAATGCCAGACAGTCCAGTTTCTCCCTATATGAATCTGTGTCCCCAGAGTCTCGCCCAGAACTGGAGTTCAGAGCAGTCAAGAGCTTGTGTCTCTCTGCAGATTGAAAAAGCCAGCAGCATACTCAGATGCCAGCCCTCTCCCTGCGCATCTCCGAACCTCTGCACTTTACTTCTGCAGCATCTCTGAGTCTCAGTGTGCTTTTCTCTTCCCTTCTAGTTGTAGAATTTCCACTCATCCAGCCTTCCTGTGATTCTGGATGATGTCCATTTTGCCTTTTAGTTGTAATTTTGAAGTTGTTGTGTGAGGCTGCAAGTTCAGGTGTTTACCTATGCTGCCATCCTCATTTCTCTCTTAAAATGGGTTTCTTCTAATTAAATGGAGTTTCTTTTAATCCACAATGACACACTGTCCTTAGTTGGTTCATTTAAAACATTCACATTCAGACATCCACTATGAAAACCTGCTGGATTCCTGAAGGTAAAGACTACAAAAATATAGGGACTTACCCCAAAATTGTGGTTCCCAGGAGTTTCTCACTCATACTAGTCTACAGTCAACCTTTGAAAATTCATTCAAAATTAGAATTTAAAAACTGCCTTTTGACCAGCAATCCCACTTCTGGAAATATAGCTGAAGAAACCTTAAGTGCCAATTTGAAAGACTATATGCACCCCTATGCTTATTGCAGTGTTATTTACAGTAGCCAAGATCTGGAAGCAGCCCAAGTGCTCATCAGTAAATGAGTGGGCTGACAGTTGTCAGAGAGAAGGGGAGTTGGGGGGCTAGATGAAAGAAGGTTAAAATAATTAAGCAAAAAATCATATATACATAACATCCCAGTGTAGTGATAGCCAGAGGGAAAGAGGGTTGGGAGCAGGTGGAGGTGAGCAAAGAGGAGGGTTGGGAAGTGTGGACAGAAAGAGACTTTGCGTTGGCAGTAAGATGCACAAGGCAGTGTGCAGAAGATGTTTTGTTGAGTTGTACACTTGAAACCTGTATGGTTTTGTGAACCAATGTCACCCCAATAAATTCAATTTGAAAAAATAAAATTAAAGTGAACACTTTTTAAATATTTAATCAGATTTTTTAGAAATAATTTATTTTGGATCCACCAATAAAACTCCCATTGTGTTGTTGTGAGATCTTTATTTTATTCAATAATTCATGAACTTTCGTAAAATGCCTACTGATACTGACATGAAACTCTAGAATTCCAGTACTGGCTTGTATGGCTCAATTGGTTGCAGTATAGAGTTACCAGTTTGATTCCTGATCAGGGCACATACCCAGATTGTAGGTTCAACCCCTGGTCAGGGTATGGGAAGCAATTAATATTTTTGTCTCTTCCTTTCTCTCTCTCTCTCTAAAATAAAGGAAAGAAATTTTTTAAATCATAGAATTCCAGTTTTATAAGGGAAAAAATGCCATTTAAGTGTACAATTTTAATTGACCTATGTCAATGGAAATTTAGGCCAAGCAGATAATAATTCAACATATCTAAAAGATCCTTTGTTTTTAGAAACATAACCAGGCATAAGCAAGTATTCTGTCTAAAAAGTGTTTGTGAAGCCTCCTCTTAAAATGGATTCATTTCTATTGACACCAATAGCATGCTATCACTTTAGACTTCACGAAAGACCTCACAGAGGCTAGTTCTGGTATCAGAGAGCAAGTAGAAGTGACATGGAGGGCAGAGTAGCTTCTTGCAGCCCTTTGGGCTATGCTTCTGGGGAGAGCATCTCTAAGAGCTTCCCAGAAACAGTGAACTAAACATTAATTGTATTACTTGTTACCAAAGTGCCTTCCCTTTTCCTTATTGGTGGCTTTGTCTATATTTATTTAGAGCTGCTCAGTTTAGAGGGCTGGCCAATGTCACACCCAGTCATTGTGCCCTAACGGAAGGCAGTCCCTTGTATACCTCCTACCTTTTACTGTGGCAAGTGAATAAAGATTCCAGTCCAATATGGGCCACAATAAAAATGTAGACTCCCTTGGTGAGGTCACCTGGACAGCCTCTTGCAGCTCACCAACAGGACTACTACATGTATTGTATTTATGATATTACTAAAATATGCAAGCCACAACAAAAATGGAATCAAAACAGAAAGGTATTGGATTGAAGACATCCCTTATATTTTTGACAAATATATCAAGACAATTCTATGCAGAAAAGATAATCTTTCCAAAAAATGGTGCTGAGACAACTGAATAAAGTTGGACCATTACCTCACAAAATACAAAATGCAAAAATTATCACAAAATGGATCAAAGACCTAAATGTAAAAGCTAAAGCTATGATGCTCTTAGAATAAAACAGGCATAAATCTTAATCACCTTGCATGAGGCAATTGTTTCTTAGATATGACACAAAAAGCACAAAATGACAAAAGAAAAAAAACAGGTAATTGTACTCCATCACAAAATACAACATTTGTGCTTCAAAGGACCTTACCAAGAGATTCAAAAAGCTATACAAGAGTGGTAGAAAATATTTATAAATCATATATATGATCAGAGAATTGTATGTTGAATATATAAAGAAGTCTTATAATTCAGCAATAGTCAAAATAGCCCAAGAGCTCAGGTCTTGGTTTCTAATGCCATTTCTCAGTGATATTAATAAAATGAACAGGGCTCCTGAAAAATAGTTGATTTTAAAACTGATGCAAGAAATATACAAGATGAGCCTGAAGTATCTTCTAATGCCAGAAAGCAAGGTTGTGCTCAAACACACACACACACACACACACACACACACACACACACACACACACAAAATGATAGGGATATATCAAAGGTACTCAAGAGCTAACTGAAAGAGCCTAAGTTGGAACAATTTGAGCAGCAAGACAAATAACTTAGTATTTGATTATAAATCAAAATATAAATTAAAGAGCCATGACTATATATAGGTGGTAATGACTTCAAAAGGTGGTAATGACTCTTTCTCCTTAGAAGTAGCCCAGCTGGCGTGGCTCAGTGAACCACAAGGTCACATATGCCCAGTTGGGGACTCGATCCCCAATAGGCAGCATACAGAAGGCAGCCAATCAATGATTCTCTCTCACCATTGATGTTTCTATCTTTCCCTCTCCTTTCCTCTCTGAAATCAATAAAAAAATGTTTTTAAGGAAAGAAGTAGGCTGTACAAAGTGGCTTCCTTGCAGAATACAGCACGGAAAGGGAGATGGAAGAAACTATACAAACACTGCCTCATCCAAGTGATCAAGGTCGACATCAACAATGATAAGCCAAGTCAATAGTCTGTAATGAAAATGACACTT
Source organism: Lasiurus borealis (assembly GCA_004026805.1). NCBI lineage: Eukaryota > Metazoa > Chordata > Mammalia > Chiroptera > Vespertilionidae > Lasiurus > Lasiurus borealis. Next base: position 18,707 of record PVJN01032798.1, on the reverse strand, counting down.
TACCTTTGTGGCTTTCCTCCCCAACACACATAAGCCCAGTATAATGAGAAAAAAAAACATCAGAAAATCCCAATAGAAAGAAATTCTGCAAAATATTTGACTAGAATTCCTCAAAACTAGCAAGTCATCCAAAAAAGGAATGTCTAAGGAACTGCAAAAGTAAGAGGAACCTAAGGAGACATGAAAACTATACAATGTTGTATCACTAATTGTAACAAATGTACCGTGCTTATGCAAGATTTTTTAATTAATTGAGACATTTTTAATAAATAAGTCTCAAATGTACTTCATATTGATAAAATGCAATATTGAAACTATGACATTTTAAATATTTTTTCGCAAAAGGTTAGGAGTTTTCTTTTTTTCTGGGAAACATGGAGAACCATCTCTGAGCATCAATGTGGCTAATCTAGATTACTACGGTCTAGTTCCGTGGTTGGCAAACTGGGGCTCTGTTGACTAATGAGTTTGCTGACCATTGGAATAGAGGCTTAATCACAAGGAACAACAACAGCCTGTAATTATTGGAATCGAGAGTCTAGTTAATACTAATACCTAAACAGCTGTTCATATTTCACATGTACTATAAGGCAGAATGTGAATTTCTGTATCTTTGAATTTTAGCAAAAATTTCATGAGATAATGTAAAGGAATGTCAAATTTTGGAAATGCAAACTCATAAACCTCATTGGGATGACTTTTTTGTTTAAAGTGCATCTGACTTGAGAATACAGGTGATTTTCTTTTCTAATTCCTTGGAAAAATATTGCTGCAATAAGTCTTATATTTTCTTTACTATGACTGGGTTGTTAAGAAAGATTACCAGCTCTGCAGTTACTCATAGTTGATAAAAACCTGTCAAAAACATCATAATATAATTTGCAAGGGATAAAGTTGTTTTTCAGCTCTAGCCATTTTGGCTCAGTGGATGGAGCATTGACCTGCAGACTAAAGGTCTTAGGTTCAATTCCAGTCAAGGGCACATATGATTGCAGGTTCAATCCTGGGCCCTTGTCAGGGTGCATGCAGCAGGCAACCAATTGATGTGTCTCTCTCACCTTGATGTTTCTCTGTCTCTCCCTCTCCCTTCTACTCCCTCTAAAAATCAATTTAAAAAAATATCCTTGGTGAGTAACCAAGATGGCGGCATAGATGAATATCTAAACTGCTGCCTCGCACAACAATTTCAAAACCACAGCTAGGCTGAGACCGGTTTGGCTCAGTGGATAGAGTGTCTGCCTGCGGACTGAAAGGTCCCAGGATCATTTCTGGTCGGGGGCATGTACCTTGCTTGCGGGCACAACTCCAGTAAGGGGGCGTGCAAGAGGCGGCTGATGTCTCTCTCTCGTCGATGTTTCTGACTTTCTATCCCTCTCTCCCTTCCTCTCTGTAAAATATCAATAATAAAAAAAAACACAGCTAGAAGACAGAATAGACATCATCCAGAACCACAGGAAAGCTGGATGAGTGGAAATTCTACAACTAGAAGAAAAGAGAGAGGCTCATGGAGACTCAGAGGAGCTGCAAAAAGCTGAGGTACAGAGAAACACATGTGGAGACAGGCGGTGGAGTGCCTGGCTGGCTTTCTCTAGTGGGAGGGAGACAGAAACTCCCAACTGCACTGAACCCCAGTTCCGACTGCACTGAACCCCAGTTCCGGGAGAGACTCATAAGAGGGGAGTCTGCACTGTCATGAAAAGGGAGGTGTGCACAGAAACTTAGAGGAGCTGCAAAAGGGAGAGGTCTGGAGGCACATGCACAAGTGCGCGCAGAGAGGAGTGACTGCTGATTGTGCCACTGACTTTCTTTAGCAGGAGGAAGACAGAACCTCCCAACTGTGCTGAACTCCACTTGCAACTGCACTGAACACCAGTTTCAGGAGAGACCCTGGGGACCCAGACTCATAGGGATCCCCAGAGTGCATGGAAACTCAGAGGAGCCAGAAAGGCAGAGATCTGGAGATGACCAAGCGTGAGTGCTCCCAGGGAGGGCTGGAGTGATTACCAAGGAACACTGAGACCCAGGGGCCACAGAGGGCAGGGCTGAAGAGGAAGCCAAGGCATCTGCTCAGCCCCATCTAAGCTGAACACAGAATCTTTTGCAATTGTGCAAGTCCTATATCATAAAGCTGACTCCAGCACAGAAGTTCTCCTGCTGTAGTCACAGCTGATCCTCACAACAAGGCTGTACACGCAGTCCACAAAGAGATGCACCAAGAGTGTCCACCTCAGGTAACTGGGGAGGCAGAGCTACAGGGCCATAGAGGACACCTAGCACACAAAGCTACTCTACCAACTCAGGGAAGCAGCGAAAATGCAGAGACAAAGAAACAGATCACAAACAAAAGAAATGGAGGAAAACAAACGACTGGATATAAAGTTCAAAACCACGGTTAAAAGGTTTTTCAAGAATTTCCTAGAAAAGATGGGTAAATTTAGTGAGACCCAAGAGGAGATGAAAAAGAACCAACTAGAAATTAAACATACACTGACTGAAATAAAAAAATATTATACAGAGATATAACAGCAGACTAGAGGAAAGCAAGAATCAAGTCAAAGATATGAAATATAAAGAAGCAGAAAACTGGAAAAGAAAAAAGAATTAAAAAATGTGAAGATAGGGTAAGGAGCCTCTGGGACAACTTCAAGCATAACAACATCTGATTTATAGGGGTGCCAGAAGAAGAGAGAGAACAAGATACTGAAAACCTATTTGAAGAAATAATGACTGAAAACTTTCCCATCTGGTGAAAGAAATGGACTTACAAGTCCAGGAAGCACACAGAGCCCCAAACAAGAGGAATCCAAAGAACACCACACCAAGACACATCATAATTAAAATACCAAGAGCAAAAGACAAAGAGAGAATATTAAAAGCAACAAGAGAAAAAAAGTTAATTGCCTACAAGGGAGCACCCATACAATTGTCAGCTGATTTCTCAACAGAAACTAAGTAGGCCAGAAGGGAGTGGCAAGAAATATTCAAAGTGATGAATAGCAAAAACCTACAACCAAGATTATTCTACCCAGCAAAGCTATCATTCAGAATTGAAGGGCAGATAAAGAGCTTCACAGATAAGAAAAAAATAAAGGAGTTCATTAACACCAAACAAGTATTATATGAAATGCTGAAAGGTACACTTTAAGAAGAGGAGGAAGAAGAAAAAGGTAAAGATAAAAATTATGAACAACAAATACATATCTATCAATAAGTGAATCTAAAAATAAAATGAATTAAAAATAAAATAAAAGAGTGAATATAATAGAATCAGGGGCATAGAAAGGGAATGGACTGACAATTCTCAGGGGGAAAGGGGCTAGGAGGGTGCAAGAAGAGACTGGACAAAAATCATACACCTATGAATGAGGACAATGGGGTGAGAGGTAAGCAGATGGAGGGGTAGGAGCCTGATGTAAGGTACTATGGGGGGGGGGAGGAACAATTGTAATAATCTGAGTAATAAAGATTTATTAAATTTTTAAAAATAATGAAATAAGGTAAAATAAAATAATATCCTTGGGTGAGGATTAATAACAACAAAAAGTTGTTTTGCAAAGGCTACAGGAACAGGAAAGAAACAGCATTTCTTATTTGTATAAGCACAAACACTTAAACTAATCATGCTGTAACTAAATCCAATATATTATTCAAAAGTTCTATAAAAATTTTATTTCCACTGCTCCAGTAGACAATGTTAGATCTGCTATAAGAGTTGCACTGCAGCAGTTTGCTGGTCCAAGTGAGAGTTTGAAGTTCTTTTAGTGTATTTGGCCCAATGATATCCACATCCCAGATAAATTCAGTTCAAAAAATAGAAACTAAGGCAAAGATTCCATATAACAAAGCACAAGAATAATGCAAAAATAAAAATTTTGGAAGCAGCCCTGGCCACTGTGGCTCTGCTTTAGGCAGGGCCAGTACAAACCATGTCCCCAGAGAAGGGAATGCAGGAAAAGGCAAAGATTCCCTTCCTTCATTGAGGGGGGGTTCCAGGGTAAACACAGGTTTTATCTATCAAAATAAAACAATTAATGAACGCTGGGTTGATTTTGACCATTCATTTAGGATACAAGCTTATTATAATTGCTTGTATCTGACTGACTGTTAGTATAGCTGAAAACATAGGATCTATCCTCAGTGCTCACCCTTTCTATAGCCCATTTCCATGGGCTAATGGAACAGAACACGTACCAGATGCCAGTTTGAGCAACAAAGACCTACAACAAATGAGGCTTTTTATTTTATATTTTATTTTATTTTATTTTTGTCAAGTTGTGTTTTGTGTGTGTGTGTGTGTGTGTGTGTTTGGGGGATTGAGAGGGGGAAGATCACCTTATTTTCCAATCCTGAGGAAAACAATATGTTTGGAGAAGTTGAGCAGAGCAGAAAAGCTATGTAGGAGAATAATGAAGAGAATGCACATGGTGTCCACATGAAGATCCTCTTGCAGACAGTAAGAGACGGTAATATGTTTGACCTGCATTTGCAGGTGCTGCAGGGGAGCGAGCCCCACCTGAGGCAACCTCACTCTTTGGGAGGAGGGGCTGGAATGAGGCCCAGGCCAGGGAAAGCTCTCAGGGGGAGTAAGATGGTGAAGTCCAACCAGCACTCAACTGAGGCAGAAACTCTCCGTTGATGTAGTTGTAGTCATGGTCCTGATGTGTATCAGAATCCTCCCTGACCTGGGAAATGAAGTCACTGCTAGGTAAAAGGCCCAGGGGTCGCAGCCATGGAAACCATCATACTCTTGCTTTCTCACAAGAGGGATACCACTTCATACCCCTGTCATAATCATTCCTAGAGACTGATTCTGTGGGGGCTACCTCGAAAGCCCACGCCAGGTTCGTCTTCTCTTCCACTCTGGTACAGTCATCCTTGGGTTCCTGCTCACCTGGCCTCTGTGAAGACAGAGTGGGAAACAGAGGCTCAGGAAAAGGCCTTTTTGTTCCTGGTTTCATTGGCAAAATGCCAGACAGATGTTAACCAGAATGTTGTGATGCCAAGAACTCGGAACAAAACTCTTCCCACATTCCAAACAGTGAAGAGAAGCTGACACTGAGTAGAAATATTAAGAGCTACATGTTTAAAAGGAGGATGTGGTGAACACCTGAGGTTTAGGCCTGCTCAACTGCCATTCTTCTTTTGGTAAGAACATCCTGATTTTCCTCTGAGATATACCACTTTCTCATTCCTGATCCATGTGGTTCAGGTGGAGTCACCTCCAGCCCACAAGATACAAGAATGGGCATATACTCTGGTGTAGCCAATGAATGCATAGTAATTATTCCACAATGTCCAAGCTATACCAATGGGTCCCAAGATTCTGGCTTAGCTGAAGCAGTGAGCTTGGAGCTGTCAGAAGACATGTTCCCTAACAAACAAAGCCCATCTGCAATGGGAAAAATTAGACCAACAACAAAGGACAGCAGATCTGAAAGAGAAAGCCCTGGCAATATCACTTGATCCTTGATCAAGCTGTATCTGAAGATGAAGTTACCTGTAGATATCCCAGATACATGAGCCTATTGATTATCTGGCAACCTGGCATTACCAAACAGCTGCATTAGGTTACTTTTATATTTCAATGATACAAACCATGAATGCTATAAGATCTCAGTGGAAACAAAAATTGCCATAGGCTGGACTGACCAGAAAACTTCAGAGAGATGAATTTTATGCAGGACCCCAAAGGAAAAGGAAGGTAAAGAGGAAGCAGATTTCAGAAAGGAGGAAATGGTACCAAGGGGCAGAAAACAGAGCAAGCTAGTCCTGCTGAAATAGCAAACTTGCTGTGGTAACATGGTGATGGTGATGAGCGGGGATCAATAACATAAGCCTTTAGATTCTAGGTTACAGAATTTAAACTTAACCTTGTATTGAAAAAGCAAGAAACTGAGCTCAAGGGACCAAATCAAGGGAAATATATTAATGAGGCATCATCTTGAAGATAATTTCCACTGTAGAAAGCTGTTCAGAATTAAACCTTTAAAATATTAAGGATTAATTAGAGAAATATGCATAATGACTAACCACAAAAGCAGCATTTCAGAACCATGAAAACCTACACTGAAGCTAGGAGACACCCCAAACAAGGGAACAGCCCAGGGCAAGCTGTCTCAATGACTCAAAACCAAATCAAGTGCTTGTCCAATTTGCTTTCGCTATGTTTCTTTTTCTTCTTCTTTCCATCTCTACATTCCTCCTCCTTTCCTATGACTATCCCTTCCATCATGCTTTCTCCATACCCTCTTTCTTTTACTCTCATTCACAATCACTCTTTCATTTCAAAAATGTTGAGACCTCACCGTCTCTTCTCCTCTGTCCCATTTCAAACCTCTTCTTTGGGCTCTTCTTATCTCTCAAAACGTTGATGTTTTATATCCTCCATGTTGGTTTTTTTTGTGGGGGTGAGGGTTGTTTGTTTTTATATGTGTGTATATAGAAAGAAAAATAGAAGTAAGTGCTAGTCTATGTGATTCTCTGGTTGTCAGGGGACAACAGAAGATACAAATGTCCCTTAAATATTTATCAACCCCTCCCCCTAACTAAAATTGATCAGAGGTGCTTTGAGTGAATGAGGAGAAAAGCATTTAAGGAGTTACTGAAGACTTTAGTATCAGAAAAAGAAAATTTCCTTTGTCTATATTATTAGTTCAAAACAGAGTTGCTGTCTATTTTACTCTCTAGGGGTGTTATTCTATATTTCCTATTCCTAAATTTATTTACTTTTTAAACATATTTTTATTGATTTCAGAGAGGGAGAGGGAGAGATAGAAACATCAATAATGAAAGAGTCATTGATTGTCTGCCTCTTGCATGCCCTTCCTCTTCCCCCCTAATTTGGGCTCCAATCTGCATCCTGGACATGTACCCTGAACAGGAATCCAACCATGGCCTCCTGGTTCATAGGTTGATGCTCAACCACTGAGTCACACCAGCCAGGCTGAAATTTCTTTTTATAACCTCAGTAACTCCAGGAAGAAAATGCATATAAAGTCCATTTAATAGATTATAAATAAATCTAACAGAAAGCTAAATCCTTTAATGAATTTGGTAAGTCTTTCTGGAGAGCCTGCTATATCCCAGACACTGTGCTCATGCTCACCCTCTTCCACAATCTTCACAAGATCCCTAGAGGCAGGAAGCATTATTGCCATTTTATAAATGAAAAAGCTGAGATTCAAAAGAACTAAATGATTACACTAGTCCAAGAATATATTAATATGTACCTGAGATTCAAACTGATGCTAGACTCCTTATAACCACTTTTTCTGCTCTATTTCACTAAATAGGGGTTCAAAAAGCAGAATCCATCTGAACAAGGCCATGCTTGTAATCAACAGTGTGAAGAGTTCTAGACTGAGCTCCAGTTCCAGCATTGATTCTGCCCCAGCTCAGCCCAAGGAGGACACATCCCTTGCCCTTCACTCTGAATTGAAACCTCAAACCATTATTTCAGTCCCTGTGCTCTTTCCTTGATTGAACTTGATGAAGTTCCTTGTACCACTGGGGATCTTGGCAATGGAGTGCTTCTGCCCAAGTGCCCATCACACGGCTGGAACCTTCACACTCCCTCATGCCTGTAGTGCCATCTCTTCAGAGGCTTCTCCTCATCGCTCTTTCTAAAGTTGGTGCCTTCAGACACACTGTTGTAGTTTCCTTCTTATTGATGTCCTAGATCTAAACCTAACTATCACTTTATATGTTTACTTGCATATTGCTTGTGTTCTCCACCAGAATGTAAGGACTATGTCTGTCCTGTTCACCACCATACTGTGCCTGGGCCAGGCATAGCACATAGCAGGTGCTTAATCAGTATTTACTGAATGTAACAATACTGCTCACTCAATGTCCACTGACGATCTTAGCTCCCTTGGAGGTATTTTTCTAATGGAAAAACAAAGCACCAAATGCCCAACAGGCACAAAAATAAACGTATTAGCATGAAAAGATTAAATAAAAAAACAATTGACACCCCTGGCCGGGTGGCTCAGTGGTTCATCTGTGGATAGGGTTTACGAATGCAAATAAAGTAAATCCTAAATATTGATCAAGCCAAAATTATGAAGTTATGGATCATCTACTTACTTCCCACCATGGAAGATGAGAATTTAGCTTTCATTTCTCCTGCTCATCTCCTCTGATAAAAATTAAAATGTAAGAAAGCAGTCATCTCCATTTTGTCATTCCTTTCTCACTGGCATGTCTCTCTCACTGAAACTGCAAGACAAGAGGACCAATGACCTCTATATAAGTATACATACATGTATAAACAAATTAGGAGATATAATGGAGGAAACAATGGGTTAATGATTGAAATTAATATTATCAAAATAAGAAACAATTGAACATAGATGAGTCTGTGACTATGACATTCTGAGAACACGTGTTTGTTTTCCAATGGAAAGTTCATATCCTAAATCTACCATGATTATAAAACCCAAACTGTAAAACAATTGACAGGTTCCGTTAAAAACTATTATTATCATGAAAGACAAAGAAAGACTGAGGGACTATTCACAAGAGGGAAGTGAGTCATGACAACCAATACAATACATGACCCTGGACTGGAACCTATAGCAGAATGGAAAAAAGTTGCTACAAAAGACATTATTGGGACAAATGACAAGCTTAAATATAAACTTCAGGTTAAATAAGAGCATCATATATCAATGATAAATGTCTTGAGTTCAATTATTATATTGTTTTATATAAGAATGTATCTTTGTAGAAAATACACATTGAAGAATTAAAGGGGCATGAAAATACAACATATTCCCAAATGTTCAGGAGGAAAATTATGTATTATATCAAGAAAGAAAATAATAAAGTAAATGTGGCAAAACGTTAAAAACTGGTGAATCTGGGTAAGGGGAATACTAGGGGTCTTTGTGTTATTTTTGCAACTTTCCTTTAAGTTTGAATTTTTTCTCAATAATTTTTTCCCCAATTCCAAACCTCAGAAGTCAAACAGTCCCATCCACCTAAGGGGGGCCCTCACAAGTCTCACTGTACATTTCCAACATGGAATTGCAGAGCAAAAAGTCTTCGTTGGAGTTATCTTGCCTCTCAAAATAAAGGAGAGAAGGGAAAAGAATGGAGCTCCACATACCAATTTTTCTCCCAACTTATCAATCATGTAACTTGCTCCATTCTGAAAGGAGAAGAAAAGATAGGGTCAAAGGAGAGTTAGAGAAATCCTTTTTCATGTAAACCTTGTGGATGAGCAAAAAAAAAAATCCTTCCCCACTCCTTGCCCCAGCAGGGTAGACAGGAAACAGATAACTCTGAAGGCCTCTAGGAAAAGGTACTAGATGACTGGATTGAAGGAGACCATAAACTCAGTTCCCTTTTGTATTTTCAAAGTTTAAACCATAAGATTATATTCCCTATTCAAATATAAATAAGAATAAAATACATACACGCATCTCCAAGTGATTCTGAGCAGATTAATTTAGAACCGCAAAAATTACATAAGAAACAAGACTGAATTCATTTATCATTTGCTTCACAACTGGTGAAAGGAAATTTTGCCTAATTTGATAATTAGAAAATTAAAGTTAAATTATTCTTTTCTCAAAAGCACCTACCCAGAAAGTATGACCTCTCAAGCCATGATTTTGGTCCTTTTGTATGACATGTGTTATTTGCCCATCAAAAGAATGTGGAAGGATTCAAGAGAGCAGCTGCCTATTGACCTATGAAGAAGCATGGCTCTAGAAAGGGATGCAATATGACCAGTGCACACCTTACTAGCTCCTGGGCTCATACAGAGTGGGCGAAGAGCCTCATGGGTGCTCTGTGTGAAGAGCTGATGCGGCCCAACATTTATATTGTTTAAAGCAGCTATTTTTCCATGCTCTAAGGGGCACTTTGCCTTGCCTTACAAACTGGGGTTGGTCACACAGAACGGTGGCTGCAGGTGCTAACACAAATGGACTTGTGCTGGTTCCCACGTTGCCCTCTTCAGACTGACCTCTCCTTTGCCCCCTGAGCACTGAACAAATGGAGAAACAGTTTGGTGGCTATCACTGCGACTCTGCTAGTTAAGAACAGAGAGCCCTAGATTTTAAGATTACTCCTACATGCTAAATATATACATTAGGTTTGTTTATTTTTGTTAGTTTTCATACTCTTTTCTACTCATGTTCTATATTTCCGATAGACCCTGAAGTGTCAGAACAGGCATATTTCTTAAATGGGTACCATAAATAGGTCAAGAGAGGCAGTCAAGGAAAATGTCACCAACTCACAGAAGCACTGAACACAATGTTTCAAAAAATAATTGACTCAAAGTGCTTCCTTGCTGGGCCTGCAAAAGTTCAGGCGATGATGAAAATTTTTAATGCACCGAATTCAAAAAGGACATTTAGGACAACCATCCCACCTTGCCCTCCCTCTCCTCCTCACATTTCCTCCCATGGAGGAACCAGCCTCTCCCTGGATGTATTTGAAGGAGTATTGTGTATATTTGGTTCTGAGTTTCCCAGTTAGGATAGAGAAAGCAGAAGAATAAATGGTGTGTCAGTGAAGGGATAAAAAAAAAAAGAGAGAGAAGGAAAGGTGTGGTAAAAGAGTCAGAAGGTATAAAAGAAATAACAAGGAGTATTAAAAAACAAAACAAGCACAGCCCACTTCTTCTCAAAAACACTGTAGTGCAGAAATGGCTTTGGGTGGCAAAGCACTGTCTTGGGTTGATCCTGTACCTACCAGGACCTCACTCTCCCTGGTAAGGAAACCCCTCACACTCCATTGTAAACAGTGGCAAGTCCCTGGACCAAAGGAGTTTTGAAATGAAGTTTTCCATTGTCCTTGTGAAACAGAGGAAAAAAGAAGCAATGCAGTTAACTTTTTATGAAGCTGAAATTGAGATCTCCTTTATTTGAATGTGTTGACAATGAGAAGGAATATATTTGTCAAGAAGGACTCCTTACATGTGACTGGGCCCAAGTTCATAATCAGCAGTGGCTATTTACAGGTCTCTCACCCAAGCTGCATTTCAGGAAAAAACTACAGACTGGACTGCCACACCTCCTACACTGTGTTCTTGCTATCTGAGCAGACCCTCATAAAGAAGTTCCTGGGAGAATCCAAGATGGCAGCTTAAGTAAACACCAACACTGCTGCCTCGCACAACAATTTCAAAACTACAAATAAAAGACAGAACGGACATCATCCAAAACCACAGGAAAGCTGGCTGAGTGGAAATTCTACAACTAGAAGGAAAGAGAGGGGCTCACAAAGACCCAGAGGAGCTGCAAAAAGCTGAGGTACAGAGACGTGCGCGTGCAGAGAGCAGGTGACGGCAAACCTGGCTGGCTTTCTCTGGCAGGAGGGAAACAGAGACTCCCAACGGCACTGAAACCTTATCCTATCACATTAAACCCCTGATCCAGCCGAAACTCATATGGGGGTAGTTTGGACTGTGAAAAGGGAGAAGTGCACAGAAATTTAGGGGAGTCGCAAAAGATTATAAGTCTGGTGGCGAGCACTGCACTGCACGCAGAGGACCGACTGCTGATTGTGCCGCTGGCTTTCATGAGTGGGCGGGAGACAGACCCTCCCAATTGTGCCATTTCTAACTCCACTAAACCCCAGGGACCCAGACTCATATGGTCCCAGAGTGCAGGGGAGCCGGAAAGGCAGCAGTCTAGAGGCACTGCGAGAGAAAGCGCATGTGCCCACACAGGGACCGCTCCAGCGATTACCCAGTTACGTGAGACTCAGGAGCCATGGAAGGCAGGGCTGACAGGAAGGCAAGGTGGTCCCTTAAGCCCTGAGACTCCACCCATCCCAAGCTCAACAGAGAGGCTTCTGCGGTTTTGCAAGTCTGCTATCATAAGGCTGAATCCAACACAGAAGTTCTCCCGGCATAGTGAAAATGTCAATACAAGGGAAGGGATCACAAACAAAAGAAATGGAGGAACACAAACGACTGGATATAGTGTTCAAAACCATGCTTAAAAGGTTTTTCAAGAATATCCTAGAAAAGTTGGATAAAGTTAGCAAGTCCCAAGAGGAGATGAAAAAGATCCAACTAGAGATGGAAAAGGACCAACTAGGATTTAAACATACACTGACTGAAATAAAAAATATTATTCAGAGACCTAACAGCAGACTAGAGGAAGGCAAGAATCAAGTCAAAAATTTGAAATATAAAGAATCAGAAAACACTCAACTGGAAAATCAAGTAGAGAAAAGAATCCAAAAATGTGAAGATAATGTAAGGAGCCTCTGGGACAGCTTCAAGCATACCAACATCAGAATTGTAGGGGTGCCAGAGGAAGAGAGAGAGCAAGATACTGAAAACCTATTTAAAGAAATAATGACTGAAAACTTCCCACATCTGGTAAAAGAAATAGACTTACAAGTCCAGGAAGCACACAGAACCCCCTATAAAAGGAATCCAAAGAGGACTACACCAAGACACATCATAATTATAATACCAAGAGCAAAAGACAAAGAATATTAAAAGCAGCAAGAGGAAAACAGTTCATTACCTACAAGGGAGCACCCATACGACTGCCAGCTGATTTCTCAACAGAAACATTGCAGGCCAGACGGGAGTGGCAAAAAATATTCAACATGATGAATAGCAAGAGCCTACAACCAAGAATACTCTATCCAGCAAAGCTATCATTCAGAATTGAAGGGCAGATAAAGAGCTTCACAGATAAGAAAAAGCTAAAGGAGTTCATCAACTCCAAACCAGTATTATATGAAATGCTGACAGGTATTCTTTTAGAAGAGGAAGAAGAAAAAGGTTAAAGATAAAAAATTATGAACAACAAATACATACCTATCAACAAGTGAATCTAAAAATTAAGTGAATTAAAAATTTGATCAACAGAATAAACTGGTGAATATAATAGAATCAAGAGCACAGAAAGGGAGGGGACTGATAATTCTCAGGGGTAAAGGGGTGAGGGGTGTACAGGGAGAGACTGGACAAAAATCATATACCTATGGATGAGATCAATGGGAGGGAGGTAAGGGTAAAGGGAAGGGTGGGAGCCAGGTGGAGGGGAAAAAAGAGAAACAAATGTAATAATCTGAATAATAAAGATTTAATTTAAAAAAGTTCCTGTGGAGAATGTGCAGCCAGGAAAGGCAGAGGATGCCTGTAGAATGATAGGATCAGGGATCTGGGCTAGAGAGAGAGATGTGTGGCCACTGAGACTAGAAGGTCAGAAGGAACCTACACTGTACCAAGTCCGAGTCCCTTGTCCACAGGCGTAACATCCAACTGTGGAAGGGAGGTCTACAGGGCTGCTTACAGCTGGGGAATTTGGATATAAGTCCACAGCCAGTAGAGGCTGAGCCCAAAAAGGCAGCCTGAAGAGTTGCCCAAGCCACGCTATGCTGGGAGGAGAGAAACTCACAGATGCACGGTTGTTTTGCCTCTGTTTTGACTTTGCTTTTATTCACTAAACCCAGTTCATAAGATCTCTCAAATACAAACATTCACCCATAGCTGCAGTGCAGGTGGAGGTGAGGATTGTGCAGTCTGGGGAGAGGCTGTGGCGGAGAGCGGGTCGAGGAGAAGTGACCAGGAGTCTGGCAATGAGACATGTCTGACACTCTGGAACTAAGCAGCCATTTTTCTCCTGAGGAGCCAGACCCTCCCAGCAGCCTCAAGACAGCTGATGCACCCTGAGCTGTACAAAGGAAACAGACTCTCAAGAGCCCTATAGAGCCCCCAGGGAATGGATTGAAAAGGGGCGTCCAGTCCCAGAAAGTAATACAGCACCTAAAGCCCTGTCAGAAACAATGCCTTGAGAGGCTAAGATTGACAGCAGGCAGACAACCCAAATGGGCAGATGGATCCTGCCTGCTTACAGGCAAGGCTGTGCAGACAGACACAGAGGAGTGGCGGATCGCTACTTCAACAGGTGCTGACTACCTAACAGGAAACTCAAAAGTGGCAGACAGAAGAGTGTGGTCTTAAACCAGCCCCCATGCACACGACACTTCACCTTTTTATCTTTCATTTTAAAAAAATATTTTTTTGTATTTTTTTCTTTTTATTGCTACTTTATTTTTTCCACCCTTTTCTTCCCCACTTCTCCCTCTTTCATCCTGTTTTCCCCTCTCCTGTCCCAGCTTTAGTTTTTTTCTTTTTACCCCTTGTTAAAAATTGATCTTCTTTATCTGTTTTATTGATCTTATTGTCGTAGTCTCAGTTGACTTACTCGTATATCTAATTTCCTCCCCCCTGCTCCAAGTCCACGAACCCTTCTCCTTTCTTTCTTCACTAGTCAATTTTTTATGCTTCTTTTTCCTTTCCTCTCTTCTCTTCTTCTAGTTTAGTTTCACTCAAAAACCTCAAAGGCTAAATCCAATGTCAATAAAATGAGTTCAAAACATATCATTATGATTAAAATGTACTTCAAATGAGTATCAGAAATAACTTCACAACGAAATGGGAGCAGTTTAACGAGTTTTAAAGTAATCCTTTTAAATTGAAAATGTGCAAGGGTACACTCAACAATTAAACAGGAAGCATTAATGAAAAGTCTATTTGTTATTAAAAACCTATTTGTTATTGAAGACTGCTGGTTTCATAAATGTTTTTCTTGCTTTAATAATTTTAACTGTTATTCTTTAAAAAAACAAAGTAGCAATTTGTTTTTATTTCAACAACTTCAGTAAAGTCAGGGTAAAATACTTATGCAAAGTCTAAAACTTTTAATTCCTGTGGTCAGAAAAATTGTATTTTATCTACAAATGGTAATTATATCAGTAATGGCATAAATCTCTATACTTCCCTTCTGATATATTTTAGATTTTAAGTCTACATTAGTAAAAATTTGTGAATTTACTTACCTGCATCTCTTGCTCCCTAGATAAAATTCAAAACCAGTAGACCTAAACTCTATTACCAAGATATGAATGTGATTCTTAAAGGATTAGAAAAATGACCTGGATGTCAATAGAGAATTATGGTATTAAAAGAAAATTCTGAGATTTCTTGGCTCAGCAATTCTCAACAGTGTTTCTATTAAATGCCTTTCAATAAAAGAGCTATAAAGTCTGGCAAATTTAGAAGATCCTGAATAATGTTTTTGCCCTTGGAAATTCACTATCCACATCGGCACATTGAAAGTTCTGAAAAGTCCTACATCAAGGAAACCTCTTTAACTTGGTTCAGTTTCCCAGACTTCTTTTGGCATTTAACATTTATGAATAAAATATATGCTTGAAGACAATTATCTAATATAATCTATTTTATTGCTTAAAAAATTAGGATGGGAAACGTTAAGAGACAAGTAAGTGGTAGTGGTCAGTCCAGACCTCAGACCCCCGGAGACCCAATACAGGGCACTTTCTATTATGACATGCTGCCTTTCTTTTACCTCATAAAAACTGTGAAAATTATTATGGGAAGCCTGTTATGAAAATGAAAGAGAAAAACCAAGTGGATATAAAATATGTTCTTATCAATTTCCATGCCTTCACAGTTAATGTTATCAGAGTATTAAAAAATAAATAAATAAACTCTGCCTGATTATACAACTCTTTTAAAAGTACATAATAGAAACTACATAAATAAGGAGACCTGTACACAAATAAGGAAGAAGGGAGGCTTGTAGTTGGTGGAATGGGGATGTTGGTGTGGGGAAACTATTTCTTTGGACTGTTGTTACTTGGATTACATGTTGTATGTATGAAAACACAAGGCAAAGACCTTAGCTTCAGTGCCACACGCTGAAGCCCTCTGTATTTAAAGATCAAGTTATAATGACTAGTGTGAACTTGTCAGAGATTATTTTGGGGTATGTGTCTGACAACTTATTCTTAGAATGCAAAATAATACACTATACCATGTAAACTCTGGACAAAGCATGTTCCTACTTATTTAGTACTCGTAATACCCTAAGGTGGCGGTTTTGTTTAGAAATTTCTTAACCTGAATTTAATAAACATCAATTGAAATAATATTCTTTAAAAATGTTTTCAAGTGTCATGTAGCATTGTGTCTAAATCAGAACAGAGTTACACGCTTCCTATTAATTCAAAATATTGTGAGATGGTTCATTAGAGTGTGCCTGCTTTCCATTAGTCCCTTGAAAAGGCTCTTTGTAGTGATGAGTTAAGAAAAAGAAAAACAAACATTTTCTCCAATTAAATTATTCTTTTTATTTTGTAGAAACTATTTCAGAAATATAGTTAAGACAGTTTTGTAAAAGCATTTAAGAAATACATCTTCAAATTATCGTATATGAAAGTCTTGTAATGATGAAAACAGATTTTAAGAATAGTCTTCATATTATTAATGATATGAGTGGTTAGTGACACATTGTTCAAAAATGTGCAATTTAATATTTGTAACTTCCAGCACTCCTTTTTGGTCTTTTAACTTTTTTTATTTGTAAGAATATTTTTTTTCACTCTGATTATTTTTAAATTATAGAGAAAGAATCACATGTTCAAATTTCCTCATAGACTCACAGTGTCTATTTGTGTACAGACATAATCTTGTCCTTGTTCCTTGAAACTTCTGTTGCAAACAAAATTCTAATAGCCTCCATGGCCTCTGCTCCCTAGTGTTTCTCCCATGATTATATTCATTACAAGGCAAAAGGATTTTTCATACATAATTAAGGGTGCTAATCAGTGACCTTAAGACAGAGCTGATCTAGGTAAGCCTAACATAATCATGCAAACCATATAAAAGCATCCAGTTTTCTCCAGCTGGTAAAACTGGGAGATGCCAAATGTGAGAAGCATTTGACATGCCATTCCTGCTTTTAAAAATGGAGCAGACCCTGTGGTGAGGAATATGAAGACTCCAGGACCTGAGCTGACAGCAACAAAATGGGAGCCACAGTCCTGCTACCACAAGGACTACAAGCTGCCAAAAACCTGAAAAAGCTTCTTACCACTATTCTTAAAAATAATATATAGATCTATTATAAAGCAGTCACTTCACCCTCATTTTGAAAACTGATACCTTTCTACAGATGACTGGACTGGGGAAATGAAGGGATGAGAAGAGGTAAACTATGGAAATTTAAAATTTTATTGAGAATTTTATCATCTGTGGCTTGTTAAAATATTTGCTTCAAGATCATATATAGAATTTTTTTTCTATCAACTGGTTGCTGGTAACCTAAAATTGATCTTATTTACATTGGGTCTATAAATGTGTACTACTTTAACTTAGAAGTTTTAGAAAAACTCACAGAATCAGAAGAGTCCAATTAAGCTTGAGTTCAAAATCTAGAGCAAATTTACAGTATTTAAAACAGTGTGGATTGGCACAAGGATATACAAATAAACCAGTGGAACAGAATAGTTAGAAAAAGTTAATGACAGATATCAATACAAGTCTATAAGGGGATAAATCTTTTTCAATAATTGGTATTGGAACATATAGCTTTATGGAACAAAATAAAACTTGATTCCTACAAATATGATTTACAAAATTAAATTCTACTCCAAGGTACATACCCATGAGTGGATATGTCCACCAAAATGTTACAAGAATGTTCATATCAGTATTATTCATAATGGTAAAAAACTGGAAGCACAAATGTCCATCAAGAGAACAAAATTAATTACAGACTAGTCTCACAATGGAATATTACACAGTAATTTAAAAAAAACACCTAATGATACTTGCAGCAAAATATTATAGACATTATATTAAGTGATATATTTATATAAAATTTAAGATTAGGCATAATGATAGAAGACAAAATAGTAATTATTTTTAGATGGCAGCACTGACTAGAAGGGACAGGAGGAAACACGGAAGAAAGAAAATCCTACCTAATAAAAGAGTAATATGGAAATTGACTGTACCTCTATTACACTCACAAGCCATGCCCACCAACCAATCAGGTCAAGTATGCAAATTAATCCAACCAAGATGGCTATGGCCAAAGAGAGAGCAGGAGAGAGGTTTGGGTTGCCCCTAGTATCTGTATGGATACTACCAATATGAAATTTAAAATGGGCTTTTTAATTGTTGTAGTTAAATTTGTATGTTTAGCTGAGACCGGTTTGGCTCAGTGGATAGAGCGTCAGCTTGCTGACTGAAAGGTCCCAGGTTCGATTCCGGTCGGGGGCATGTACCTTGCTTGCAGGCACATCTCCATTGTGGGGTGTGCAGGAGGCAGCTGATCAATGTTTCTCTCTCGAAGATGGCGGCATAGGTAAACACCTACACTGCTGCCTCGCACAACAATTTCAAAACTACAACTAAAAGACAGAACGGACATCATCCAGAACCACAGGAAAGTTGGCTGAGTGGAAGTTCTACAGCTAGAAGGAAAGAGAGGGACTCACAGACACCCAGAGGAACTGCAAAAAGCTGAGGTACGGAGACAAGCGTGCTGAGAGAGCGGGTGCCCGAGTACCTGGCTGGCTTTCTCTGGCGGGAGGGAAACGGAGACTCCCAATGGCATTGAACCCCTTATCCTACGACACTAAACCCCAGATCCAGCTGAAACTCATACGGGGGAGTTTGGACTGTGGAAAGGGAGAAGTGCACGGAAATTTAGGGGAGTCGCAAAAGATAGGAGGGTCTGGTCCCGGTCACGCACGCGCACACACAGGGCGCCGGCGCCACACTGAGGACAGATTGCTGATTCTGCCGCTGGCTTTTGCGACTGGGCGGGAGACAGACCCTCCCAACTACACCACTTCTGAGTCCACTGGGCCCCTGTTTCGGGCGAAACCCTGGAGACCTAGACTCGTGT
>PVJN01032797.1:0-23897 GCA_004026805.1 Lasiurus borealis | reverse complement strand
CAAGTCCTATTCATACAACAAAACTAGAGGGCCTATTACAAGGTGGTAATAAAGTCTAGGCTAGGAGTCAAGTGACTTGTAACAAGCCTTGTAATAAATATTTTAGGCTTTGTGGGCCATACAATCTCTGTTGCAACTACTTAATTCTGCCTTACACCATGTGAAAACAGCCCTAGCCAAATGTAAAAAAAATGAGTGTGGCTGGGTTCCAGTGAGACTGAATGGACACTGACATCCCCTTTAATTGTCATGTCACAATATTTTTTAAAATTGTTGTTCAAGCATTTAAAAGTATAAAAAACCTTCATTGGTGATGAGCCATAAGAAAAGCTCAGTTGGATTAGGCTTGCAGGCCATGATTTGCCAACCTCTGTTCTAGGTGCTCGCCATGTGGCAGTGGCAGGAGGAAAAGAAAAGCAATGAAAAAAAATCCTATCTCTCTGGAGCTTGCATTTGGTAACTCAAGTATTTTTGCAGCAGTGGTGTTCTCTTTCCATACTAATGTGTGTTTAGCACAGGAACCTGGAAGGCCATTTTGGAGGGCACACCGCATAACTAAAAGCTTTTCTTGTTGCATTCATAGCAATTTCCGCAGGAGTGCACACCTGCGGTGTTGATGTATATTGGTGTGTGCATTTTGGAGAACCAGGGGACACTTTTCTGTTAAAGCTCAATAAACAATGAGGCCCTTTGGACATTTTATTGAGTGGAATATAAATATCTCTAGGATACTCTGGAAGGTTTGTGCTTAACGTAGCCTGTTGAGTTGGGGAAAGGAGAGAGTGTTTTGCAAGGTTGACTCCCCCCAATTCCCCTTTGGTTCTTTCATCCTGAGCTATTAAAATGTTCTTTCTGAACAAAAAGAAGCTTCTCAGCTCACAGCACTTACCAAAGATGTTTTCTTTGAATGTCTGAGTCTCTCACTGGCAAGCATACATATGTTATGGCTAATGTTTGAACTCTGGCTCATTTGGAGGGGTTAAATTTTGAAAGATGCAACAAAAATACTTTTCCCCCCAAATTGACCACTGTTAAAAGCTAGCCCATTATTATTTTTTTTTTTTCATGTTTAAAGACCATGTTTGTACTCGCACTTCCCAGACTAAGCAGTTCCAGGCGAGTCAGTCTTCTCACTGAGGTGTGGGCTTCCTGTGCTGTTGAATTGCAAAGCTATGCAGTACAGTTTTAGTAATGTATCTTTGGAAAGACCTCAGCATTCTTGGAAATTAAAAATCACTCCATGAATACAGGGCAACATTAGCGTATGCATAACAAAATTTTAGTCACTCTTCATTATGAATCAGAAGTATAAAATAAAAATTGGCACTACCCAAAGAAGTTGAAAGGTTAGGTTAGCTATTCTGAAAGTTTCACTGGATCCATAAAATGGTATTACTGCTGATATTCTCTGAACATGGCATCTGCCTATGAGCTGATCTGCCAACAGCCACCATCACGATGGCCATAAAAAGCTGGTTTGGGGAAATGCACAAAGTGAAATTTCTGAAATGTCTCTTTTCCTACCACATGCCCAGTGCATTCTCTCCCTGGGGATCAGGCTGAAAATCTGCATCATCTCTACAGGAGTCCTTTTAGTTTTATTTCTCTCCCAGGCAACAAGAGTAGAGAGGGGAGAAGGAATTGTGACTATAAGTAAAAGAAAAGATTGATTATCAAGGGAGCAGTCACATCCATAGAGCCGCAGATGATTTCCAATGAAAACTGGGCAGGTTAATGAGCATTGGCCCCCAGATAACAGCTATTTACTGGCAGAGCAGGAACAATAAGAAAGTCTGCCTTCCTATAGGGTCTCCTTCCTCCACACCCTGAGACCCTCCTTGGCCCTCTGCACTTCCTGAAGCAGAGATTGGAAGTTCTCTCCACAGCCTCCATCCAGTTCAAGGGCTCTGGATTCCAGTGGTTGTAGAGAGGGGAGGAGGGTCAGCATGTTCAGGATCCAGCCTAGTTCCACTCTCCCATGGACTCCTTCCCGCTGTGTCTTCTGTCTCCTGCCCACTATCTGAGGGGGGACTTCTGAGTTCAAGTTTGAAGAGGGATAGTCCAACTGACTGGTTGAAAATTAGCCTCTCTGACAGTGTTAAGGTGACCAATCACACTGTGGTTCGGGGACCTGGGCTCCAGCTGCCCAGCCCCAGTTGAATCACCTGTGGCTGGAGGTGAGGTTGAAGATAGAGGTGGGTGACCAGGGGCGATCACTAGCCAGCTGCCCTCCACAGGGACTGGCTTTATTTTCCTCCCCTCCTTCCTGTAAAGTGGCAGAGGGAGCATTCCAACTCCAATCTGCCCTGTCCCTCTGGTCCTGGGCCCACACACTTCCTTCTACCCTATCTCTCACCCTTCTCCCTCCACTCCACGCCTAGATTAAAGGGAAAGGAGCTCCCAGCACTTGCCTTCAATCTCCCAGGGGTGGGCCTATCTTAGGACTTTGAAACAAAGGAAGAGCCTCTAAAAGCAAAAAACACAAAGCCCTTCTGGTTCAGAAGACTAGTCGTCAGTTAAGTCTGCCTGAGTCTGCAAACCCCCCCTCCCCCCCAAACTGGGTGTCAGAAAACAGTAAGTTTACAGCTGTCACTAGGGCATTCCATCTAGGAATGCATGCCCACTGCCTTAGACAGCCATCAGTGTCTTCTGAGTCAGGAGCAGAGAAGCCAAGCCGGGGGTGTAGGGGGGAGTTTGCCCACCCGCTCTGGATTCTCTTAGGAGGATATAGGCTACTCCCCTGCCTTCTCATCAGAGCTTCCCTCTGCTTGTCATCCCAGCACTTCCTAAGCACCACCCATTTACTCCCACCCTCACCTCCAACAGATGGGTGGGGCCTAGGGAACAGGAAAGTGATACAGATAAGGGGGGCTCAGCTGTGGGATCAGGTGGGGGAACCCTGTGGGTGGGGGCATGGAGTCAGTGCAGTCAAGTTCATCAAACATTTTGGGCACCAACCCCAGGCCATGTTCGGGGCTGGATACAAGGAACATGAACCTGTTCAGTTTTCTCCTGTCCACACAGTGGCTATTGAAACCCTTCACTTCTGTCCTCAAGCTTTTGTCTGACTCACCACCCACCCCTGCCTACTCCATCATCACCCACTGGGGGACTGTTGCTTCCAGCACAAAGAAGATGGAGCGGAGACTCCCTAAGCCTAGGGAGGGTGGCATGTCCTCTCCTCATCCCTCATCCAGACAGGGCCCACCCTCCACCCCTCAGGGACTGGGCTCTGTAGTACTGACCACTCTCCCTCCTTCCTCCTGCACCGTTAACTCTGCCTCTGTGTAGGATCCTTTCCCCTCTGTGCTGAATTATCCTCTAGTGCTTCTCACCCAGAAAAGCAGCAGCAAAAACCAAACGTAACGGTAGCCTCTGTTCTGTTTCCCTTCCTCATCTTGAAAATGTTGTTCACCCTGTGTTTCTGCTTCCTCCCTCCCCTTTCCCTTCCTCCCTGGGAAGCAAGCCTGGCGGAGGGCAGCAGAGGACAGCATGACCGCATCCACGCTCGCAGCTCCTGCAAAGCTCTTCCTTCCTGGCCCCACTGCCTCCCTCTGCACTCAGCACTCCTCTTAGGACACATTCTAGTGTATGAAACGGGTTTCTTTCATTGTCTCTGCCATCTCGGGCTTGTCAGTACCTCTCTAGGGACACTTAATCTTAGTCCCTAGCTCCGTTCCTGACCCATAGTAAGCATTCAGAAACATCTAAGTGGAGTAATGGAAGGCACACTGTCTGCTTTGGGGGCTTGCCTTCTATTGCAAGAGACGAGCTGTAGATAACGTGTTATAAATATAATGGGTTAAGTGTCGGAAACGATGCGGATATTACCCGAGCCTGGGAGTGTGGAGGAGGAATCCCAGTGTGTGAGCTTGACTTGTTCCAGGAGTGACAGCCCCTCGCCTGTGTGAGGCTGCCTGCTGGTGGTAGCGCACCCAACAGTCCCTGGGACAGACAGCGCCGGCAGCTGGTTAATGCTCTGCCAGTACTTGGAATGTAAATGCATCTGTGTTTGTATGAATAAATATACAATTCAACAGTTATATGTGACGCTGGAGAGGGAGAATGGCCTGGTGGCACCACCATCTGGCAGCTCCAGCACCAACAAATCCACAGTGCCACCTTCTTTTCAGTATAGGTCCAGGGCCCGTTTTTTATAAAAAATGAAGTCCATGTCACAGGCCGGGGAGTTCTTTCATGTCCCCGATCTGCTTGGCTTTGTCCTTCTTAGCTGTGTGATCTCAGTTCTCTGTGCCTCAGTCCTGTCACTTATAGAGAGGGGTTGGAAGAGTATGTTACCTTAAGGGGTTGTTGAGAGCATTAAATGAATTAACGTAATACAGGTCAGCCCTGAGGACAGGGCCCGGCCTCTAAAGACCTGGTGGGCACCAAACTTTTACTATCTCTGTGGTCTGAGGCCTCTGTTATCCTCTCTGAATGGCACCCAGCTCTGTACATGTACAAACCCTTCTACAGGATGTGGAAAATGCCAATTGGTGGTTTCCTAGGGGCCATCAATTAGTGTGGCTTGGAGGTAAGGGTGCCAGATGTAGCAAATGAAAACACAGGACATGCAGTTAAATTTTAATTTTGGATAAATGGCAACTGATGTTTCAGTATAATATGTCCCAGGTAATATTTGGGATATATTTACACTAAAAAGTGTGTTGCACACTGCTGCAGGTTTCTCAGGGCCTTGCCGTCTGACCTGGTAGCCTGTGCTTGACCCTGGTGGAGGAACAGGCAGGGGCCAGGATGTAAAACCTAATGGCCCAGTTCCAGTCTTTAAGTCTGGCCTCTTGTGGCTTCAAGCCTTGGCCAGGACTGTTCCCTGTGTCTCTCCAGCACCCAGCATCACCCAACACAGAGCAGGCCTGCAGGGGAGACTGTTGACTCACTGGCTGGCTGGCTGAATGACTGGATGAGGTTATGGTGGGCCTGTGGCTTGTGGGATGTGATTTGAGGGCCATGGAAGGCTTCATCCTCAACATTTCTAGCTCATGTTTCATTGGAGGTCAGCGGAGAACCAGTCTTCTGAGCCTTCTGTCCCTGCCATTGGGACTGAGGGAAGGGAGAGAGAGGGCTTCCCCCAGAATGGACTGGGCCAGAGTAAGGAGCTGGGAATTATTTGGTTGAAAGCAACTTGGGAAAAAAGCAGATCAGAGTAGCTTTCTGGCTTCTTCCTGAACTTTCCTGGGAGCAAAGGGTGATGTGAGCCTGGAGGGACCGTGGTGTCTCAGTAGTAAACAGTATAGACAGATCGACAACAATGCCATTGTTTATTGAGTTCTCCATGCCTGTCACTGTTCCACCCACCTTATAGAAATTACCTCCCTGTGTCCTCGAGGGGCTACTTCTGCTTCTCCACGAGAAAGCTGAGGGCCGCACTGTTGAACTCAGGAACCACCAGCAGGTTTTCTTCGAAGCCTCAGTGTGTGTAAGATCCTGGGTGAGAATGGAGGCTTGTAGAGTGACTAAGGGTAAATTTATTCAAGCCAGAGGTCATGGAGCCTTGACCTTGAATTTGAGTCAATTTAAAGAAAAAGAAATGCGATACTCGGTTCGTCAGCTGGAATGCAAACTCCCGTGCAGCACACCTTCCTATGGACACTCATTTGACCCCACTTTGCTCGGCCTGAGCTGGCTCGGGCAGGTGCAGGGAGCAGCGTTCCTGCCCTCCCAAGGCCAGGCTGGAGAAGAGTTGAACTGGACTAACCCTGTCACCGTCAGCTCCCCCGGGCTGGGAGCGGGAACAGGAAACAGCTGCTTAGGTGCAGGCACAAGTATGTGACCGGGGCCAGAGCTGCACCTCCCCGGCAGCGCTCTGAGTAGTGTCTCTGGGTCACAGGGGGCAATGCCAGCCTGGGGGCCCCGGGCCAGCCTGTGTGCCACCTCAGCATTCCGAGGAGCTTATCAAAACATGGAGTCTGGTACAAATGCTGAAGGTTCTGGTTCCGTGGGTCTGGGCGGGACTCCAGGAACCTGTATTTTGGAAAGCACCCCCAAAGATTCTGATGCGGGGTAGGTAGGTTTGGGAGCCACTGATCCAGGCCCACCTCCTCCCAGTGCAGGCTTCCTCCCTGTCCCAGCCCTGCCCACAGCTCGTCCATCCTTAGCCTGAACACTTTCAGCGACAGGAAGCTCCTGGCTTCGCAGGCCTGTGTGGTCGGATGTTCTGAATGCTCAAAAGCTCCTTCTTACACGGAGCCAAAGGTCAGCCTCCCACTGCCATTTCCAACCCACGTTCCCTGTCCAGGGCCAGGCTGCATGCCTTCCCCAGCACCGCCTCCCCTGCCTACCCTTCACCTCCCTTCTGCAGGAGGAGTGCCCGCAACCTCCTCCCGCAGAAGACTCCCAGAGAGAACTGCCACTGGTGCCTCTTTACAGGTTGACAGCCAAACCGGAGCCTTTGCCCGCAACGGGTCTGGTTGGGAGAAGAGGCAGAGATGCTGCCCTCTCCCTGCGCAGACACTGCCCTGGGGAGGCCGCTGAGCTGGAAAAGCCATAAAACAAAAGGACGCGCAGAATAGTCTTAGCCTCACTCTCGCATGAGCCTAATTCCACTTTGGCTCTTTTCGTTTTAATTATCCTTACATTTTTATTCAGTTGCAACCAGTGCTTTATATCCTGCCATTTTCATAAAGCACCATTTTTTTTACATCGCTGCAAAGTCTTTCTAATTATCATTATGATGAGCACACAGCTTGGCATCCTGCGGCCTGGGTTCCAATTCCCGGCTTCTGCCAGCACACTGCGGGTGCCCAGCAGCCACTGCTCCTCTCCATTAGCTGGTCGTGTTGGGTGCACCAGCCCCTTATGTTCGCTTTCTTGCTTTACCCTCCAGCGCCTGTGCCCTCACCGTGCTGCTTCCCTGCTCCACAATACAAATGGGGAAAGTGAGGCTCAGAGAGGTTCAGCAAGTTATCCAAGATCACACAGCCACTATAAGACAGAGCAGGGGTTGAATCTCAGGTCAATAAAACGTCTAAGCCTAGGCTTATGCCCTGCGGACACTCTAGGAGTCTGATCTGGCTCCCTGTGTATTTGCCCTTATAAAAATTAGTTGCAGCAAACCTTGACAATTTCATACTTCTCCAGTCCAGGCTTAGAGACGTGCTTTCTCTCTCTTAAAGACATTTCTTCTCAGCCTACTCTTGCAGACTGAGCAATTGAGGCACAGACACAGGAGGTCACTGGGCCAGAGGGGTGGAGGACAGGAACTCACATCATACAGAGAGCAAGGTGAGAATGGGGTCACCAGAGGGAGGTGCCCATGGTGAGCAGATCCGTCTGCAGTTCAGCCCCTCTAAGCTCCTAGGACCGGAATCAAACCATCCCACCTCTGTACCTTCTCCAGGAATACCCTTTGCCCAGGCTGTGCCCATGCCGCTCTCCTTCCTGGCCTCTCCTGACCATACCCATCATGGCAATCCCGCACTCCTCTGAACTCCTTAGCAATTATACCTTCAATAGTTCATTTGGCAATTAATCATACCCTGCCTCGTGACATCTCTTCTGTTCCGTGTCGAGCTATTTCGAAATGCAATTGTTGTACTTCCCAGGAGCAACAGATGCCGCCTTGCTAATCTGGGTGGGTTTTTTTTTTTTTTTTTTTGGTTCATTTCCTGGCAGTCAATCAATCCAGGGGGTAAGTTTGAGGCCCCCACGGGGGGTGGGGAGGAGATTGGGTTCAGCAGGGGTCCTCACTGCAGAGGTGGTGAGAACCTAGCTAGGAACCCTGCTGACAACAGTTCCTTGGAGAGTCAGACAGCCTGTGACACTCCTCAGCATCCTTTCCTGCTGATTTCCGGGTGATGAAGCAGCTCTGGATACAAACAGCCTCAGGAATTTCCCATGCGTTTGTAAGTCCCCTGGACTGCACTGCATTTCCTGTGGGCAGAGGCCTTTCGTTCTGTTGCCACTGAGCCTTCTCAGCATGATGTGGCCAACTCTGAAATTAGAGAGTCTGGACTGGTGGCTTGGTTTCAGCTGTAAGCCTGGGTCCGTCCTTTCCCTGCAGACCTGCTTTACCTTCCAGTTGTTAAGGCCACATCCGAAGATGTATCATCAACTCTTTTTTTTTCACTCCTGTATCTGAGCCACCAGCTAACCCTGTTGGCTCCTACCTTCAAAATACATTCAGGGTCCCCCTGCCACCTGCTCTCCCCAGGTTTCTGGCGTAGCCTCCTGGCATTAATACTACTTCCAGCACAAGTAGAGTATATTTCAAACACACATCAGATCTGGAACCTTCTTGAACAATCCAGCGGCCCCGTTGCTCTCAGAACAGCTGGCAGTTACAGGGGCCCATAAACCTACAGGGTGTGGTCTCGTCACCTCTCCAGCCTCACCTCCTGTTTGCACTGCCCGGCTCAGCTGCAGGCATAGTGCAAGCAAACTCACTTTCTCTGGATTGCTCTGCCTTCTGGTACTTGCACTGTTTGAAGGTGGTACCTCACCTTCTTCACATGAAGTTTAAACTTTCTCCATCACCCCCCACCCCAGGACTCCTTTTCTTGTTATAATGTTTTATTTTATTTCAGTACTCTTAACACTTTTCATTTATTCGGTAACTTATTCTCCCTTCTCCATGTTCTCCCTCACCCCTGCCATATCCCTGATTTTTAGAACCATGTCTGGCTTGATGAATGAATGGACGAACAAAAGAACAAACAAATGAATGAATGAATGAATGAATGGGAGTGAGTGCCTGAGGCCCCACAGCACTGAGCTGCTCTGGTGAGTGAAGGCATGGCAGTCCTGGGAAGGGAGTGTGGTCGGCTACCATAAGAACTGAGCTTTTTGGTGCTGAAACCCCAAGGCTTTTCCCTCTCATCCTGTATCGTAAAGACACATCTCCCCCTCCCAGTACTTTCAGTTCGAAAATCAGTGAACCAGTATCTCTCTGGCTCTCTGAGAGCCATGACTTTGAGCGAATGCTGCCAGGCCAGCTCTTCCTCGAGGTTAGGAGGGTTTACACCCTTGATTGAGGCTGGAAACTTAAGGGACCATGAAGATTTTCCTGTCTCAGTCGGAGCAAGGGAGCAAGGGTGTCTGCCTGCTGGCAGGGGTGACGTGTGCTGCTAGGTCTGATGGGAGGGCAGACAGGGTGACGGGAAGGAGGCTGAACCAGTTGCAGATGGGGCCTCCCTGTCTGCCCTCCCAGAATGGCTCAGGGAGAAAGGTGTGGGGAGATGGGACAGGAGCACATGGAGATGTCTCCCCCAGACAGTAAGATGGCAGTAGATTGGGACCATCTGTGCTGTTGTAAGACATTCTAAGTAGAGCCAGATTCCCAGCACAATTAAAACAACCCTTCAAAGGGAGGAGAGGGGGGTAGAGAGAGAGGAAAACAAACACAGCAGCCAGCAACCTGCATGCACACGCACACCTCATCTAATCATGAAAACATATTCCAGACGGTTCCAGAGCTGCCCTTGGGAGGGATGTTTGAAATGTGCAAGTACATCCCTGAAATGTTAGCTGTCAGGTCTCTCAGGAAGCGGATCTGCCTGAACAGACTTGTGTGGACCTTCATCCCATGAATGTTGAAGAGAGAATTTTTATAAGACAAAGCCTGACAGAGCTGGTAACAATTGTTTTTGAAGGCCCTTCCCTATTTTTTCTTCCTTATGTCCACCCACACCAGCTGCATTTCTCTCACTCCCCCGAGACACCA
This sequence comes from Lasiurus borealis, assembly GCA_004026805.1. Taxonomy (NCBI): domain Eukaryota; kingdom Metazoa; phylum Chordata; class Mammalia; order Chiroptera; family Vespertilionidae; genus Lasiurus; species Lasiurus borealis. The sequence goes on along the minus strand of PVJN01032797.1, from coordinate 14,218 downwards.
TGGCTCTTCTGGAAGCTTGGAGGGCATTCTTCTCATTACATGGGGTCAGGAATATAAGGAGGGAAGATGATTGTGGGGACAGGCCCGACCTTGGGTGTCGTAGGGGAGCACAGAAGTGTAGAGCCGAAGAGCCGCAATTGGGAGTCTGCTTCCTACAGGGCTGGTGAGCTCATCCCTGAGCACTTCGGGCCTCAGTCTTCTTGTCTGTGTAATGGTAATGATAGCGATCACATCTCAGGGCTCTGATGGAGGTAAGTGGATGATGAGTATCAGGTCCCCGAGAAAGGCTTTGACATGAAGACCCTTTTTTTCACGATCTTGGACCGGGATCAGTCCTTTTGACAGGAAATTGAAGAGTTGAGAGGTTAAGTGGTCAGCTGGGGTGCCCCCACACCACTTGCACCAGCTTCAGAAAAGTCAGGGTGCCCAGCGTGTACTTGTCTGTGTGACGGTCACTGTAGCTTCTGAGTCACCTGCTGCTGCTGGACCCCAGCCTCCAGGCACCAGCACAGGCGTCCAAGCAGGCAGGAACTGGGTCAGGGCAGGGCTGCATCCCAGCTCTGACCCAAAAGCTTGTTTCTGGTGGAACATTTCCTTCCAACTAATAAAACAATCATTACTTTTCTCCAGGCAAATGGAAGCTGGCCTCTGAGCACCAGCAAGAGGACAGTAATAGTGAGTTATCGACAGACATGGAGAGCCTAATAGGCCACAGACCCACTGGATCCCTGATGGGTGAGGGCTGTCCTATTGACTATCTGAGCCCCTTCCAGAAGGTCCCCCTGCTCTATTTCTCTGCTGGGCAGGGCTCCAACAGCACCCCAAGCAATTAGCTGGACTGCAGGAGGGCTGTGCCATGTGCCCCAAACCCCAAGGGGAAGGACTATGACAAACATCAACAGACCAGCCACAAATCCTGGATTTGTAAGTCACAGTTCTTGTGTTTGCAAAACAGCAAACTTTGCATCGGATGGAAAACAACCACTGCAGAGGTGCTGCTCCCACCTGTTTTCATCCCTTGAGAGCCAGAGTCAGTCTGAAAGAGCTCTTGTCTGGCTGAGCCCAGGGTCCTTGGAGCAGAAGTAAGAGGGTGACCACTGTCCACTCAGGCTGCACTGCATGGCTGGGCCTGGAGTGACAGCGCAGAGGGTCCTGGGAGGCCAGACAGGAGGATGGACATACGTCCATCAGGCCCTGGAAGATCAGCCACAATCGTCAATTTATGGGGGAAATCTTGCGTGTGCAGTCCATAGCATTTATGAGATTTTTCAAAGGGGTCCATGCAAACTGAGTACCAGGGTCTAGGCCCCTATTTTGCCTGCCCCCCTCTCCCAGCCTCTAGTGCCCAGTGAGCAGCAGCTCCGTGACCTGTTTCCCTGGCACAGTGCTCAGCCAAGAAAGCCTCTCCCACTGGCCCATCATCCCATGACACTCCGCCCTACTCCTGCCCACCCATTCCTAGTCCTTAGGGCACACGAAGAGGCAACTGGCCCTGCAAGCACCATTCCTGTGTGCCCGTGCAGCCCTCATACTAAGCATCCCCAGGCCCCACTGTGTGCACACAGGCCTCATGCCTGCCAGTCAGGCAGGGTCTCTGCCAGGTGGCCTGTGTGACTCAAGGGATGAGAACAGGTGGGAGCAGCACCTTGCGGTGGTTATGGGTAGTGCTTCTGGATGAAGAAATGGCCAGCGGTTCTGATGCTAAAGAGAAATTGCCTCCTTGAAGGGATCTTAAGGCAGAATGATTGGCGGCCTTCTGGAGTCTACCGAGGAAACGGTGATCAGTGGGCCTGGAAATGGTCCTGGGGATGGAGGAGCTGGAATTAGCCTGGAGAGGGGGAAGCCCGCAAGTAATGGGGTGAAGGGCTGCCAGTGTGTGGATGGCTACCTTGGACCAGGGAAATCTTGGTTTTGACAGTAAATTGGGAAGATATTCACTTCTGGGTGGGATCAATGAGGTGAACTGCAGTCTCCCTTTGGGGTCACTTTAAACAGGTGAGAGCACCATTGTACCAGGAAGGTGTGTGTGCAGGCCAGGCAGGAGCTGGGGCATGAACAGGATGAGCTCTCGAGGCTTCTGTCAGCCTGGGACCCTAAGCGTTCCTGCTGGGCTGTGGTTAGTGAGTAGCAGCTGCAAGAGCCAAGGCAGACAGAAGGACAAGTCCAGGTGCTTCCAGGTGAGTGATAAGAGTCAGGAGAAGCGCCGAGCTAGGCAGGTAGCAGGAAGTTAGTCCTACTGTGTGGGTCTGAGCCTGAGTCTGGAGGAATGTGGAAAGCCCAGAGGCTGAGCTGAGCAGCTTGGCTGGGCCACAGGTACAGAGAGAGGAGCAGTGGGCCCAGAAAGAGAGGGAAGATGGTTGGTCCAGCATTAACTCGTTGATGATGGGGAGGTGAGCTGATTCATGATGTTGCTGGAATAATGAGATGTGCATTAGGACCACAGACAGAGCTCAAGCTGGGGTTTTCATTTCCCGCAATGATGGAAAAGTTTAGTAGATGTAGATCATCCAACTAGACGAGTGGTCGGCAAACTCATTAGTCAACAGAGTGGCAAATCGTGGCTCACAAGCCACAGTTCGCCGACCACTGAACTAGACTGTTAGTCCTTGGTTTTTGGCACCCACAGCACCAAAGTCTAACATGGGTCTCCTCGGCCAAGCCATGTGGTAGGCTCTCTGGAGCTCACCCACCTGGTGCCTGTGCCAAGAACACCCACATGGCACAGCCCTGACCTCAGCCTTCTGCATGGCCCACTCTGTGTGCAGGGGCGGGGCAAGGGAGAGAAGGGAGCTGGGTTTGCATTGAGGTCCTCCTGGGGATGGTCATCTGAGGGTACGTCAAGTGTCTCAGATGCCTGGAGTGATACATGGCTGTCTTTCTTGGGGCTCTAGCCCCTGAGTCCCTGAACCCACCTAAAGAGCCTTAGGAGTTGATCTGCAGTGAGGGCAAAGGACTGAGGGGCTTTGGAATCACCTGACAGGAAGAGAAGGCTGAAGACATCTTGGCTCAGCCCCACACTGAAGGCGATGGGAGATGGGAGAGGGGAAGGAGTCTGCAGCTGAAGCAGAAGCAGAAGCAGCTGTGCCTCAAAGTCCTCTGTGGGGAGAGCAAAGGTCATGTCCCTCAGCAGTGCCATGGGCGGTGGCAGCTCTCGGGAGCACAGGCTCCAGAGGACTCTCAGCGGCCCAAGATTTACGGAGAGGAAGGCCCTGGAGATCTCATGGACCCGCAGCCAGCCCCACCCAGAACGTGGCGCCCCTGGACTGTGAGGGAGCATGCCACATCAGGGTCCTCTCTGTTTCACACCTGAAAACCAAAGGAGGCCTATCACTCTTCCAGGCAAGAACATGAAGGAAGTGCTTTCTGGTCTCTCACCCGACAAATCCATTACCTGGTCACTTGCTCCCTTGAGGCTGTGCCTCAGTACCCTCCATAAGCGGTCATTAATGAGCTGTGAGGGAGGTTGAACTGCACAGTTCTAGCAGTCAGTACACGGAAGTCAGCCACAGACAACACTTGGTTTTACAGAGAGGAAGAGAGAGGGATAGAAAGTCAGAAACATCGATCAGCCGCCTCCTGCACTCCCCACAGTGGAGATGTGCCCGCAAGCAAAGTACATGGCCCCGACCAGAATCAAACCCTGGACCTTTCAGTCCACAGGTCGACGCTCTATCCACTGAGCCAAACCGGTCTCGGCCACAGACAACACTTGGGACTTGGACCCACAGGTCCTCCACCCACTGCCCCTCCATGTCATTCTTTGCCCTGACCTGTCACCACTGGAATCCTGGCCTCATCTCCTGGTCTTGTCCAGATTGCACAAGGAGTATGCTCTACTGCAGCGTGGGTTCCGGCTAGACCCACCTCTTACCCAAACCCGAGGTCTGGCATATGGTCCCAGAAACGGATGGAGCCCAGTCAAGGCTTTATAGTCCTTCCCGAATGTCAGTTCCTAACCCAGACTCTGCACCTGGACTCTCCACCTGCCCTGTGACTTGATTTGATGTGCACCGAGGCCTCCTGGGCCAGGAGCAGAAGATAGGCTGGCACCCCCAGGAACAGCCACGGCTCCCCAGGGAGGGCTCCAAGATATATGCGAACACTTCAGCTTTGGGGTGCAAAGCACAAATCAAAGAAGAGTTATCACATTTCTTTTCTATTGTTAGATCTTTTTTAAAAAAAACAACTTTAAATTGCGGTGACATCAGTTAATAACATTAAGTCTCAGGTGTACAACATTGTCATTGGCTATCTGTGTGCTCTCCAGCAAAATGGCCTCTCCACCCATCACCATCGTTTGCTTGGTTCTCATTGCTCTTTCCTGCTGTGAACCACAGGCGCAGCCACGCAGTGCCCACCGCGCACTGCACTCGATACAGGGACACGAGTGAGCGGCCAGGTCGGAAAACGCAAGAGCTGTGCCAGATCTAACCCACTTAACACTGCCAGGCATGTCTCTCCCTCTGCAGCTATTGTCTTATCAATGATTTATATCGGTCTCATAAGTGCCTTTAAGTCCTGGTCTCTTGTGAGGCCTAAAGTCGAGAATTGACATTTCTTCAATGTAAATAGGAAATACTACGGAATGAGATGAGGTCGGTTTTATAAAAAATTGCTTTCTTGACTTTTAACCCTGCCGTCTTGCTGACTATTTAATTCCACGTGCGGTCTCTCGGGAACCAGCCCGTACTTTCTTCAATGTGACACGGGGGTTTTTTAACGCAAACCATCCAACTCTCCAAACAGTGGCTCCGGTGAGCGGTGCCATGTCACTAAGTGAACCCCCAAGTTAGCTGAGGGAGACAGGGTAGGTCTCGAGGGAGGGCCCCATGGCTGTGGGCGTGTGCGGCGCCTCTTCCATGTTAATGAATCGTCCTCATGACTCTCCAGTCGGCCAGGCGCCGGGCGCTTGCAAAGCCTTTCCCAGGGAAACCACGTTGGTGACGGAGCTGGTCCCGGCCGGTTCCCAGACACATTGTGGAACCCACGATGTCTTCAAGGCGGCTCTGTGCACCTGCTCATCATATGGAACCCACGATGTCTTCAAGGCGGCTCTGTGGAGCCGTCACTGCCATTTCAGACACATCGTCCCTGGGGTGTCACAGCTGTGGGCTGGCCTCAAGAGCCCCAATACCACGCGCACCGAGCCCAGGGCGGCCAGGGCTGCAGAAGCCCTAGGAGTTAGACCCGAGAGCAAGGCCCCAGAGTCCCGCCCTGTGCTGGGTCTTCGTCTTTGGCGGAGACGGGATTCCGGGTGGTGGGGCTGCAGGGCGGGGGCAGAGGGTGAGCCGCAGAGGTCGGGCTCTGCTGAGGAGCAGAGGGAGGTGCGGGGACTGAGGACCACTGCCTCCCTCTCCCTGCTGCCTCCTCCCCACTCACCGCCTCTCCATCCCTCCCCCAGCTGCTGCCCCAGCCTCGGGCCAACTCCAGGGTGAGAGAAGGGTCACCCGGGCACCGCCAGACGGAGAGGGAGGTGGGAGAAGGGTCACCCTGGCACCGCTGGAAGGGCAGGGAGACACACCCCTTGTCCTGCTCACAGGGGAAGGAAACCCTCCAAATGTGCAGGAACCAGGGCGTCCTTCTTCAGAGGCCCCGTCCCGGGCAAGCAGCTTCCAGGAGCTTCCAGAGAACCTTTTAGGTTGCTAATGCAGCTAAAGTGAGTATCCGACTGTGAGTGTGTGTGTGTGTGTGTGTGTGTGTAGGGGGCACAAGTAGCTTCATCACAGTCACCCCACCTTGGTTACCTTAAAGCCGAAGCTCCTCTGGTGCCTTCAAAGTGTTCAAATGATAGACACCCCTCGACGCCAATGCACAGGGACACCGACGCACAGAGACGCGACGCGCAGAGACACCGACGTACAGGGACGCCGACACACAGAGACACGACGCACAGAGACTCTAACGCACAGAGACGTGACGCACAGGGACACCGACGCACAGAGACGTGACGCACAGGGACACCGACGCACAGAGACGTGACGCACAGGGACACCGACGCACAGAGACACGACGCACAGAGACTCTAACGCACAGAGACGTGACGCACAGGGACGCCGACGCACAGAGACACGACGTACAGGGACTCTAACGCACAGAGACTCTGACGCACAGAGACGCAACTCACAGAGACGTGACGCACAGGGACACCGACGCACGGAGAGACGACGCACGGACAGGGCCCGAGGGACTGCGTCTGCTTCCCCGCTCCGCCTGGGGTGTCCCCGCTCTCTTCCTCGGGCTCCATTTCCCCAAACCACGAAGGCGCGCAGGATCGGGCTCCTCAGTGAGGAGAGGAGACCCTTGCGTGGCCGCGTCTCCGCGAGCTGAGCAGACAACGCTCCCGCGCGGCTGCCCCTCGTCGCTCAGAAAACAACAGTCAAAGGTAGGGCTGCCCACAGGCCTCCCGCGGCGGCGATGGCGGTGCCCTCTGCCCTCCTGCCCCGTGCCCCCTCCTCCCCCACCTGCTCAGGGCAGCGCTTTTATTCTCTGTCTGTGCTTCCGCGCCCTCCCGCCCGCTCACAGGAACCCGGTGAGGCGCAGCGGGCGCCGGGCCTCTGGGGACGCGGCGGAAGGGGACAGACCGGCCCTGCCTTGTCCGGCGCTGCTCGGGGCTCCGAGCCCATGTGCGCGGCCGAGAGGAGGGATGTTTGGCTGGAAGGGGCGCTGCTGCGGCCGCGGGGCCGCATTTACAGAGCCAGGCCCAGCGAGCGCAAACTCAGAGCCCTGGAACCTGGAACCTTCCCTCGGTGCGGAGTTTATAAACATAGAGCCCGTGTGGCATCTGGTCCGAGGCAAGACAGGCTAATTCCGGTTAAATCCACCGAGAATTTTCTAATAAATGCTGGCCTGTCTCAGCCCTGCTTCTTCCTCTCACCACCCACTGGGTCCTGCCTTGGTGGTTGGCGGGTGGTGGTCCACCTGCAGGGAAACGGGGGTGCAGGCAGGCCAGCGGCTTGCAGGTGGCACAGCATGTCTGTGACTGAGTCAATTAAGGGTTAGAACCAGCAGCGGGGACGGAAAAGGGGGAGGTGGCTCGAACTTGTCACTCATGAGCACGGTGACTGTTATGCCCAGAGTTGGGGGTCCCCAATAATCCACCACCAAGGAGCCTTTTCCGATGCAAAAGCGAAGAGTCTTTATTCAAACCCGGGTTTGGCTCTCAGCCTCTTTCTGGCGCAGCAGTGAGGTGGGAGAGGGGACCAGGCGGGAACAATGAGTTTTATGGGGTAGGATAATTAGGGGGCTTGGGAAAGTGATGAGGGTTACAGAGATTGGTCACTTGAATTAGGGTCTTTCTGTGGTTTAGCCTTATTAGGACCCTCGCTGTGTTCCTGGAGCTTCATTGGTCCATTCGGGTGGGGGTCGGGGAAGTTAAGACATTGCTGGCACACCTGTGGCCCCTCCCAGAAAAGGGAGAGGGTTTAGGCGGGGGTCTCAGCCCTTATAGGACAAGATGGAGGGGAGTCCATTTCCTTTCAGTGACGTCTAGGTGATGTCTGTACTGTAGCTTCCTTGCACCATCTCCACGAAGTAGGGGTCAGAGCGCCTATTTTTTTAAAAAATATATATTTTATTGATTTTTTTTTTACAGAGGAAGGGAGGAGAGATAGTTAGAAACATCGATCAGCTGCCTCTTGCACGCCCCCTACTGGGGATGTGCCCGCAACCAAGGTACATGCCCTTGACCGGAATCGAACCCGGGACCTTTTAGTCCGCAGGCGGACGCTCTATCCACTGAGCCAAGCCGGTTTCGGCCAGAGCACCTATTTTACAGGTGAATAAATGAAAGGCTCAGGAACTTGCCTAAAATTACTCCTAAGGGATGGAGTTCAGACGCTAGGAAGGTGGAGGACGGTGGCCCCTGCCTCCAGATTTGAGATGTGCAGTTAACTCATTCCCCCCAAAGCCAGTGGGCTTTCAGGTGGTGCTTGGTGACAGCTCCTTTCTCCCATCTGTGGCCCTGAAATGAGAGCAGTTTGTGCACGTGGCTTCAAGGGGGGGGGGACAGAGCTTCCTCTTACCCCAAGTGTGGGACTCCTGGCAGGTAGTGATGAAATGCCGCACCCACTGCCTGCCCGTCACCCTGGACGAAATGAGGCGGTAAAGGAGCGGTGCTGTGTGCTGAGCGCCTGCTGGGTGCTAGACACCCTCTCTGTCTCATGAGAAGACACACTGCTCCTTTAGCCCTGTGATATGCGTTCTCCCCTGTGTGAGAGGAGGACGTTGAGGCTTGTCGAGGCCGAGTGACTCGCTCAGTGTCACACAGATAGTGAGAGGCCCGGCTGAGACCCCCATGTATGGAGTGTCTGCCCCGGGGCAGCGCTATTGACTTCCTGCCCCGGCAGCCTGTGGGCGTGGTGGTGAGATCGGCGCTGCGTGCTCTGTCTGGTGTGATTTCATCGCTTCTCAATCGACTGCTCCACATCTGACGCCTGGCCAGGGCAGTGGTGATAAGATTTGCAGGGTAAGGTGACCCTGGCTTGGCCCAGCCCGTTCGGCCCTCCTCCAGCACATGAAGCCTCCTTCCAGCTTAGTGTCTTGTTTTGTTTTAATATATATTTATTGATTTCAGAGAGGAAGAGGGAGAGAGAGAGAGGTAGAAACATCAATGATGTGAGAGAATTGTTGATGGGCTGCCCGCTGCACATCCCCCACTGGGAATCGAGCCTGCAACCCAGCATGTGCCCTTGACTGGAATCAAACCCGGTACCATTTAGTCCACAGGCTGACACTCTGTCCAATGAATGAAACCGGCTAGGTCCCAGCCTAGTGTTTGACCATGGAGCTGGGTAGCCAGGGTGCTGGGTGGGTGGCCTGCCCTTCTCTGGCCTCTGGAGGCCAGGACCACCTACTTGGCCCCTCCTCTCCGAGGAAGTCAGAGCAGGAGGCCAGGGTAGCAGGACCAGCCACAAGAAGGGGAACAGTGTTGACTGAGAAGGTTCCATTCTCCTCTCTGATGACTTAAACTCCTTTCATCCTCTAGGGCAGTGGTTCTCAACCTTCCTAATGCCGCGACCCTTTAATACAGCTCCTCATGTTGTGGTGACCCCCAACCATAAAATTATTTCCGTTGCTTCTTTATAACTGTAATTTTGCTACTGTTATGAACTGTAATGTAAATATCTGATATGCAGGATGTATTTTCATTGTTACAAATTGAACATAATTAAAGCATAGTGATTAATCACAGAAACAATATGTAATTATATATTGTGAAATATTTATTTCTAATTACAAATAAATGAAATTTTGTCTTGAATCATGGTATAGAATGGGTAACAGTCTTCATATGACAACAGTAAACTACATTGTTACACTTTGCTATACCGAGAGCGGTGTGTTGGTTCCTAAGACGATGGGAAATAGGTGTTTTCCAATGGTCTTAGGCGATCCCTGTGAAAGGGTCTTTGGATCCGCAAAGGGGTCTCGACCCACAGGTTGAGAACCGCTGCTTTAGGGCCTGTCTGAGGCCCTTCTTTCTGTGAAACTGCTCATTTCTTTTTTTCTCTCCCTTCCAGAGCACGTGTTGTGTGCTCTACCCACTCTGGAACTCCATTTGATGAGCTTCAGAGAACACATTCCAACTCCTGGCCCACTGAGGCAATCCTTCCGGTCACCCCAATAGTGCCGTCTTCTACTTGGCTGCTTGCTTCTCAGGCCTGTTCCTCAATGAGTCAGCACTAGGCATTGAAACATTCCTCCTTTCTCTGACCAGAACTGTGCCTCCGGTAACTGCCTGTTTCAAGACCCACCCTCTGGACTTGGCCCATGGGAACCTCCACATCTTTGAAGAGACCTCTCAGGGCCCCAACAATACCAGGGGAACCTCAGCAAAACCCCAAAAATGTGTTTCCCAGAGGCTGTGCCTTCTGAAAGCTATTTGCAGTTGCATTGGGGCATATCAGTTTGAGGTTTAAATGATATCATTTTAGCAGCAACTCATAGAATATTCAGGTCATCTCCATTAGCATAGAAAACGATGACCAAGTCTCATTAAAAACAAAATCAACCTTAGAAATATATAAATTATCCAACTGTAGATTTTAAAACCCTTTTCTCGCTAACATTATATGTGCAGGGCTGGATGCTTGGTGTTCGAGGATGGGCATGCCATCCACCTCTCCCTCCCACTCAGGCTACCATCTAAAGCGGTGGTTCTCAACCTTTCTAATGCTGCGACCCTTTAATACAGTTCCTCATGTTATGGTGATCCCCAACCATGAAATTATTTTTGTTGCTACTTCATAACTGCTATGGATCATAATGTAAATATCTGTGTTTTCTGATGGTCTTAGGCAACCCTGCTAGCGGTTCTTAACCTGTGGATCATGACCCACAGATTGAGAACTGCTGCTGTAGAGCCTAAGACCATAGGAAAACACAGATATTTACATTACAATTAATTAACAGCAGCAAAGTTATAGTTATGAAGTAGCAACGAAAATAATTTCATGGTTGAGGGTCACCACAACATGAGGAACTGTATTAAAGGGTCCCGGCATTAGAAAGGCTGAGAACCACTGGACCAAGACCCTGTGCAGGTCAGGCAGGACTGATGCATGTCAGAACTGGTATGAGACATGCATCTTGGCTTTCTAGGGAGACGCTGGTGTGAGAGAAACTGGACAGGAGGGAGTGGGAGTGGGCAGAGGAGGTTGTGAAGGCCTGCCGCTGCTTCTGTGTGCAGTCCTCAGCGAACCCTCAACCACAGGCAGAGGAGTGACCATCCCGTGTAATGAATGGGGGATGGAGGCTCAGCAAGATTAAGGCGCAGGATACAGCAGGTCCAAAGCACACTCTTTCCACTGTGGCCCTTACTAGCTCATCCCAGTTTTATTCCATGTGTGGAAATCTCAGGTCCCCCGGTCACTGGGTGGGTCCCTAGGCCCAGACCACGCCTCTTGACACTCCCACCTTTACCTCACCCACGGCTAGGCTGGAAAATTATAGGCCCTAGGCAAGGGTGCTGAGCTGAGCCATCCTGGTTTCCAGGCCCAGTGAACCCCCCTGGGATGCAGAGGGAGGAGCAAGGATTTAGTGCCTCACTCACCTGCTGCTCTGAGGCTACAGAGACTCGCACCCTCTCCCAGTGGCTCCGTGCCTGGTGCCTCTGGAGCTGGGAGAATATGTCCCTGTCCCTTCACCCTGCCCGGACTGGTGATCAAGGAGTCCTTTCAATTTAGCAAAGAAGGGTGATGATGGCCCCCATCTACTGCTCAGGGAGGCACTTTAAAGAAAGGTCCTGGCTGTAGCGGCATCTTTCCTCTTATAAGAGTCAAGATAGCCCGACTGGCATGGCTCACCGGTTGAGCATCCACCTATGAACCAGGAGATCACGGTTCAATGCATCATTGATGTTTCTCTCTCTTTCTTCCTCTAGCTTCCTCTCTGGGGAAAAAAAAATCATGTTAATTTTAGCAGCAGATTTTACTGGGTCCCCATTTGTCACTCAGCAGAGTCTCTCAGCCTCGCTCTGACCTAGGCCTGGCTATCCCTGTGCCTGCCTGAGTGCTTGGCTTGTTCACTTGAGTCCCATCGTGCAGGAGAGTCACTGGGGTGACCTGGGGTGGTGACCTGCTGCACATATTCAACCGGCAGTTCCATAGTCCTGCATGTGGAGTTTCTGTTGTCCTTTCTGTCCTCAGATGTCACCTCCAGCTCACCTCTAGCTTCAAATAGACTACCCTCTTAACCCTTGCAACAACTTTTATTCCCATTTTACAAATGAGGACATCGAGGCATAGAGTCTCTAGTTGCCCAGCATCAGACAGAAAGTACAGGGTCAGAATTCCAATCCCAGCCTATCAGATTTCAGGGCCCAGGGACCCAATCACAGCCCTATTCAGCAATTATAATCTATGGCAGCACGTGCTTGGTGAAGGAATAATGAATGGCACACATGAATGAACCAATAAGTAAGTGAGCGACAGGCACAGAAGCCATCCTCTAGGGTTGCTGTAACACTAAAGAGCGGTCACATAGGTGGGAGGTGACTGCAGGGTCAAGTTAGGAATGGAGAGTGGCCTGCTCTGGCTTGAGCAACTAAGGCCCCGAATTTGTGAGAGGGAGGTGGACCTTGAAGGTGGCGTTGCTTCAGGCACCTGTTCCATCCTGGGTTCGGGTGTGTGAACTTTTTGAGAGCAGGGCCTGTGTTGTAGTCTCACTTTCTCACCTGATTCCTGGGGAAAAGTGGGTATTAAGTGGATGCCCATGCAGTTCACTCATGAAATCTGAGTTTGTTTATGAGAGGCCAGTCCTTGGTTTCACAGTCTGCCTTTGGGGAGGCCCTAGCTTCAGCAAGCCCTGCCCCTCCTCTCTTACCCACTATCTTTCCCCTCCCCCCTCCTCCTCCTCACAGAGAAACAAGGTGGATCCTGGCTCTGAGGGGACTTCCCTCACGTAAAATTCCGCTGTTAGACTCAGTTCTCTGAAGGCCTTCCAGGGATGACATCCTGGAGCCGAGGTTGCAGCCAGGGTGGGGTGTGCTCCTACCCGCCCCCACTGGCTCCCTGGTACACCCAAAAAGGCTACTGAAACCCTGTCCCCTGTCCCATGCCCCTGTCTCCAGCAGGTGACTGCTGGCACAGCTGGCAGAGCGAGCTGCTTTTTCTGCCCAGACAGCAGGCGCTGGAAATTATTCAGGAATAACAAACAAGCCAGAAACATTTGCATACGGAATCACGCAGAACAATACTTGTTATTTAAACCATCTCTGGTTGGCAACTAGAAGCAAAAAGCAGCTGTGATAGATCTGCAATGCAAATCAGCCTGATTTGGAGCTGAGCCCCAGCTGGTTTGGGGGTGGGGGCGCTTCCAGAGCCGGGGAGGGAAGGAGTGTCTTGTCTCCAACCCCTCAGGACCCCTGTCCTGCTCTCATACATTTTCCCATTCTCTCCTTCCCTTCCTTCCTCAGCGATTAATGGAAACAATTTGTCTTGTAATGTGACTTTAGCTTATGAATTCTTTGTCTCACTCTAATCCTTTAAATTATCCACATAATAAAATATGTATCCAGTGATTTCAAGTTATAATTTGATTTTCTAGGGAAAGTGTGGGCAAGGGGGAGGTAGGTGACCTGAAGAGGACCTTCTCATAATCTTTGCCTCTTCATTTGCTGCCTGCCTATCTATCTATCTATCTATCTATCTATCTATCTATCTATCTACCTACCTACCTACCTATCTATTTTGCTTTATGATCTTCTTCTTGCCTCCTCTCCCCTCTGCCCAAAGCAATTCCTTCCTGTGCCTGGGGTTGGGCCTGAGCAGGGCATTGCAAGGAGGAGGTGGGGAGGTGGCCTCCCTCTTAGCAGCAGCAGCAGCGCAGGATGGCAGTTCAGAGAACTAGACCTTGAGTGCCTCTGTCTCTGGGATTTAAACCCCTGGTCTGCCATCATCTGCCCGTGGGCCTTAAGGGGGTGACATTTCAGGTCATTGGCCTGGGTGGTGACCCTCATCGGCATATCATCAAATGACAACTCCCTACAAAACACCAACCAGTCCTTCTAGGGAGTCTGTACAAACTCACCACTATTTCCCCCAACCTATTTAAGGGTGCCCTTCCCTACTGTCCATCCTGAGACTGGCTCTGCTGGAGTTGCAAACCCCAGTGGGCTGTGCACTCAGCCCACCTTCCCCAAAGCTCCCTGTGTTCCCACTGGAAGTCCTGAAGGAGCCTCCTCTGGGCTAGTGTGTAATTGTGCATCTTGAAGTTTGCACACAGTCTCGAGCCTGTATATGACACAGAATCTGCACATGGCACTGATTCTGCATATGACACTTTATTTGCATACTGCACACTGATTCTGCACACAGCATTGAATCTGCACACAGCACAGAGACTGCACACGGCACTGATTCTGCAGGAGATCCTGAGACTGTACACAGGTACTGAGACATCACAGGGGTGCTGACCAGGGGATCATCTGGATCATGAGCCTTCTGTTGTGCTTGCCTGGAGTGGGAGGGTTTTTATAATTTCCACAAAAGCACCAGAGGATACTTGGCCCTGTCCTCATCACCATTCTAATTTGCACATTGTGTGCTGTTCCCCAAAGGAGCCTTACCTGTGCTCCTAGGACAGAGCACACACTCTCATCCACCATACAGGCAGCCCCCAGGTGAACACTGACCGCTCCGTATGCCGGGCATCTTCCTCAGTCTCCTCCAACAATTCATCCCAATCAACACCGTCTACACCTGACCCCACCTTTAATGTG
>PVJN01032796.1:0-23897 GCA_004026805.1 Lasiurus borealis | reverse complement strand
CCTCAACGGGGGGGGGGGATTGGAGGAGTTCGCCCCGTACCCATTTACCCCCCTGGCTTTTCCCCAGGCTCCCCTTTCAGTGCGGTGCCCTGACTCCAGGACTGGAAGGGTGGGTGGGCAGGAGGAGTAAAGGGCCTGACCTCTAAACACCACAGTTGGTGGGTGTTGTTGGGGATCTGTGGAGATTCCACTGGACCCATTGCCTCCGTCTTCTGGACACAGTGCGGCCATGACCCCTCCTCTGACAGGCACCACACACCACCCTCTCGCTAGCTAGTCTTCTAGAAGGACCGCTCCCTACTGCCCCCTGCCTGCAGACACGCCTCAGTGCTGGGAGCGCTGGAAGTCCTAGTACTTTGCTCTGAGACCTGCAGCTTCTGCAGCTGGACTTTGCCTCTCAGGCTCCCGATCCCACATCTCAGAGTCCGTGGCGCATGCGTGCTGAGCTCTCCAGATGGCGCTGAGTCCTCCTCCTCCTTGGGTGTGGGGTGAGGACAGGGCATCTTCCCCCTGCCCCCGCCCCCTTCCTGGGACGCACACCACGCACAGAGCACTAGCTCTACCACCGCCAGCCTTGCCGAGTGCAGGACAACGTGGGGGCCCTGGACAAACCAAATGTAAAATTCACGGTAAGACTCCCCGGCAAACCAGGAGGCGCAGTGCACTCCCTCCAGCTGATAAAGAACAGCTCAAAGCAACACACCCACAAAAACCAGACAAAATCCCACCGCCAACCCCACACCTAACGGCGATGCACTAAGTGCTTTCCCCTCAGGTTGCAAACAGGGCAAACCTGTCCTCATCCTTCCTATTTGCACAGCCTGGAAGTCTCAGCCAGGGTGACACATCCACCACCAGAAAGGAAGAACGGGAGCCGTCACTGTGTGTGGACCACATACACAATCCCGGGGAATCAGGGGGAAGGAAGAGGGGGGGTGGGAGCTTCTAGAACCATGTCAGCTTAGCAAGGTTGTGCAAAAAAATCACATTTCTGTCTCTTAAGAGTGAAGAGTCGGAAACTGAACGTGAAAATACAGCACATTTGCAATCACTCCAAGAAAAAAACAAAACACTGAGATGTGAAACTAGTCAACGTGCACAGGATCTGTATGTAGAAACCATAAAATGCTAATGAAACGAAAATAATACAGTGGTACCTCTAGGCACGAGTGCCCTAACATACGAGATTTTTGAGATACAAGCCTTTGAGCGAGCGATTTTTGCTTTGAAATACGAGCAACAGTTGAGATAGGAGTCATCGCACAGATCGGCTGGCTGCACACGACCCACCAGTTTACCGCGAGGCGAGCGTCTCATAGTTTCCCACGCCTCAAGGTCACGGAATGAATTAAACTCGTATCTTGAGGTACCACTGTATATACATACACACACACACACACACACACACACACACATATATATGTAAAATAGAGGAATATGCAAATGATCTAAGATGCCATCACATCAGACCGTTGTTCACAGGGTGGGCGGGGCTTCGGGGCAGGACTCCTGGTCTAGCAGGATCTCATCCCGCCCAGGCAGACTCCCCCGAGGCCCCAGAGCCGAACCCCAACACTGACGTGGGGTTTACTAAACCCTACTGGAGCTGCTCCCCACACCCCTGCCCCTGCCCCTGCCCCAGGACCACAGTGCCCACAGCAGGGCACCCGGGCCGCCTCCTGACAGGTGGGCAGCCGGGGAGAGCCGAGTGGGGTGGGGTGGCCAGAGCCAGGTGACCAGGGGTCCGAGGAGAGCGCTGACCGGAGCCCGGACTGCAGAGAAGGAAGAGGAAGTGGCCACGGCGAGCTCTTCCAACCCCTGCACAGACACCCTAACCCCAGGCCTGCACCCCCGGGGGATGGGAAGGCTGACGGGAGGGAAGAAGACACAGCCGCAGGGGTAGCCGCAGCAGCACCTCCGACTCCCGCTCTTTTCTCCCCACCACCCCTGCCAGGAGCAGGTCCCGACCCCCGGGTTATGTCAACGAGGACCCTAGAGGGGGAGTGGGGATGAAAGGGACAAGAGACACAAGGAAGGGAAACAAGACAAAGTTCTGATCAAGTCTCGTTTATTCAGGAAGAGTTTGGGGTATTTAAAGAGGAATGAGGAAGTTAGCGAAAATTCCTAGCCCTTAAGGCGAAACACCTGGCCTAGCCCTTAAGGCAAAACACCTGGCCTAGCCCTTAAGGAAGAAACACCTGGCTTACGGGAAAGAGAGAGGGTTTGGGGTAACAGAAACCTAGCCCGAGGTTAGTGCTAACGTGGCTGGAGCTTACTACAAAGTGACTGTCAAGCACAACAAGTTTCCCACAGGAGCACCCACAACTGTAACACGCCGGCGACAACCGGTCAGCACCCTGAGACACCTGGGGCCTGGGGCCCACTGCTACCGGGCCCCCTCCACTGGGTTAGAATTCCTCCCCTCCCTACAGCTCCAGACCCAGGTGGAGGCAGCCTGAGAGCCCCCCAGGGTCAGATCCACTCCCCCGACAGCAGCGGCACCATCTCTACGGCGAGTGCACTGAACCTCACCAGGGCCACGGCTAAACCCACCCTCTACCCCACCTGGCCCTGCCCTGGCCCAGCCCTGCCCGCTCCAGGAGATCGGAGCCCCACCCTGAGCATGCACAGCTGCAAAACAGTGGCATACAATTTAAAGAATGGTGCCATGCAGGGAGGTTTGACAGTTACTCCCCCTTCGGCCTCTCTATGCCCCTAATTCCCCCTTACTGCCCCTCCCCGCTCATCACCGCCAGGGACGACCACCGCTACAGGGCGGCTGGCCAGAGCCCGCTCCTCCGAGGCCTGCAGAACCTTCTGCACAGCTTCCGTAGCTCCAGCTCCAGCAAACAGCCATGCCCTCCTCCCCTAATCAGCACCTGCTCCCTGCGAGGGCACCCGTGGGCTTCAAAATAACAACCCTTCCCCTTCAGACATCACTTACTAATGACACATCCCTGGGCTGATAGCTCAGAACCTCCTCAGGACAACCCCGCGAGGGAGGCGGGGGAGAGATGACAATTCCCACGGTGGGCGTGTGCATATGTATGTATTCAGAAATGAGGCTCAGAGAGGAGGTGTCGAGCTCAGTGGTCCCCAAGGTGCAGCACATGCCCCACGGAGGGGAGATGGGGGGAGCAATTTGATTTTAAGTGGAAGCAATTCGAGAATGCGTTAACAGGGAATGTTTTGTGCTTTTTAGGTAGGGCCTCATCTACAGCGTGTCCTGCATAATAAAAGGCTGATATGCAAATGAGTGAATGGTGGAATGACCGGTCGCTATGAGGTGCACTGACCACCAGAGGCAGATGCTCAATGCAGGAGCTGCCCCTTGGTGGTCAGTGAACTCCCACAGGGAGAGCGCAGCTCAGCCAGAAGCCGGGCTCACGGCTGGCGAGCATGGCGGCGGTGGTGGGAGCCTCTCCTGCCTCCATGGCAACGCTAAGGATGTCTGACTGCTGGCTTAGTGGGCCGAAGCCATCAGTCGGACATCCCCTCAGGGTTCCCGGGCTGTGAGAGAGGAGAAGGCCCAGGCCAGGCTGAAGGACCCTCCCTCCCCCCCCAGTGCACAAATTTCGTGCACCGGGCCTCTAGAAAATAAATCAAGAGATGGGAACCCGTGTGTTCATGAATTGGAAGACCACAAACCGAAGCAATTCTGATGAAAACTCTTGGAAGGCGCTTTGCAGACGCAGACAAGGTGATTCTAAAACGGACTGTAAAGATCAAAGGAACCAGAGCGCTCACCACCACCACCGAGAGCGAGGAGAGTGAACTGGGGAGGAAGCACCCGGCCTGGTTCGGGACGGACCCCGTAGCTGCAAACACCCAGGCTATGTGTTTACATCAGCGGCGGCGTAAAAAAAGCGCACATCTCGGCACAGAAGAGGGTTAAGTAACGGAGCGAAGGTGCAGCCCGTTAATGTTTGAAGAAGCTGCAGAAGCAATGCGGCGGAAGAAGGATCATCTTCTCAACAAACAGTTTTAAGCTCCTTTCCCTGTCGTGGGTGGAAAAGAGAAAGAAAGGAACCTTGACCGAAGCTTCCACAACCCTTTCAAAACGGATTCGCGCTATTTTCACACGTCTCCACGCAACGCCTGCAACTGCAGAGCTTGGAGGAGAAACCGAGAGCTTTGTGACGGGGTCAGGCCAGCAGTTCTTCGGCGTGACACCAAGGGCGGGATTCATATACGCCTCATAAATTGGACTTGGTGAAAATTAAAAACGTTCGTTCTGTGAAATACCCTGTCCAGATTATTCTGTTTTACTTTTTTTTACAATTTTTTTTTTTGGTATTGATTTCAGAGAGGAAGGGAGAGGGAGAGAGAGATAGAAACATTAATGATGTGAGAGGATCACGGATCAGCGGGTGATGGAGCCCACAACCTGGGCCTGTGCCCCGACCAGGAATCAAACCGTGACCTCCTGGCTCCAAGGTTGGCGCTCCACCTCTGAGCCACACCAGCCGGGCCTGAGTATTCTTTCTCATCCGACGCTCTAGTTTTCCCCTGTCCGCTCCACATGTGCACACACAAAACCTTCAAGCCATAGACCAGGCGTCATGGGTGGTCCTAGGGCTGAACCCAGGTGGGCAGGTTTGGGTTCCATCCTCAGCCGGCAGACCTGTCCTCCCTGAAACAGCTGGAGTGCATTTCTCTTCCGCAGGCCACCCGGACGGATCTCTCTGGAATCAAGTCGTTCTCTGTGTCAAAGTTGGGTTTTCTCTCTTTTTTTTCTCTTTTCTGGAAACATTCTAGCCAGCTCGCTAGGATTTATGGCTCCCCGGAACTCCCCGAGAATAGGTGCAGTGAAAAATCGCACCCAGGTTGTCAACAAATTTCAAGAATAACGTTCCTGTCTATCCATCCCCGCGCGGGGAAAGTTTACGTGCCGTGAGCGCATGGCGGGGAGCGGTAACTCAGCGGTGTCCCACGAAAGCGGGGGGCTTTCTACGTGTGGGAACCCGCACGGTAAATTCTGAGCCGTCAGGAAACCAGCAGGAGGAGAAGGAGGCTGCCGTCTTGCTGCCCGTCACTTCGCCGCGGAGCCCTCACTTCCTGCCCAGTGCCCACGCCCCCCTCCTGCAGAACGTACGTTCCCGAAGCTCATCCTCCAACTGGTGGGCCTCGTGAAAGGAGAGGGCGCTGCCGAACCCGTGTGTCTCAGTGGATAGAGCATTGGCCTGCGGACTGAAAGGTCCCAGGTTCCATTCCGGTCAAGGGCATGTACCTTGGTTGCAAGCACATCTCCAGTAGAGGGTGTGCAGGAGGTGGCTGATTGACATTTCTCTCTCATCGATGTTTCTACCTCTATCCCTCTCTCTTCCTCTCTGTGAAAAAATCAATAACATATATATATATATAGGAGAGGGGGCTGAGCGGGGGCCGTGACTGTAGCAGGCGCGGGGCATAGGGCGTGGCGTCCTGCCTTCTCCCACGCGTCCGTGCCGTGCGGTGTGCTCAGCGCGGACCACCCGCCGTGCAAGCCGCCGTCCACAGGTTTTCCCAAAGGAAAACGCAGGAGAAGGAGGTGGTTCCCACAGCGAGTCCCCACCAGGTCCACGCGAGTGACAGGAGGAGGTGCCCTCACATGGCGGCCGTCCAGCAGAACGTTGGCTGGGAGCTCGGTCTCACCCTCTCCCGCCTTTGATGCTGCTGCCCTCACTGCGCCCCGTAGCACCGGGCCGGCCAGTGGCCCCTGAAGCCAAGCTCAGGCCCCACCAAGAACTGGGAAACCGGTCACACGCTCTCTTGGAACCTTCCAGAACCGCCCCACTCCTAGGTCAGACCCACTGGCAGGCGGGCCAAGGTACCAGCCACCACTCCCTGTGCTGACCAGCACGGCATCCCTGTGCCTGCTGCAGGCAGGCGGGCTCCGGCAGGGAGGGCCGCGAGCACCCCCGTCAGAAGGGCAGCTGAGGAGCAGGGCCCCATGTTGGAGGTATCGCTTGAAGAGTCGCAGGTCGGCGCTGGGGTGAGATGGGGGCTCCCCATCCCCGGACACCACGCCCGCCTCCCGGCCTGCGCTGGCTGGCGGTGGCGGTGCTCCGATGGCGAGGAAACGGTGAGCGCAACGTGTGTACGAGCACGCATCCTCCCCGCACACGGTGCCCGCATGGAGGCCGGGGAGACCACGACCCTGGGGGGGCCTCCTGACCCATCCCGAGGGGCGGGGCGGGGGGAGACCCCTCAGGGCTTTGGGGGAGACTTGGGTTGGCACTGGGACCAGCGTGTTCTCTGTGCATCTCTGGTCCTTTCCATCACGACGACGGCAGAGAGTAAGGAGGGAGAGGGTGTCTTCCAAACGGGGGTGCGGCGGCAGGCTTGGGGGGAAGAGGGGTGTGCGTCTCTGCAGCAGCTGAGCATAGCATCTGGGGTGCGGGCATCGGGGGGCGCAGACATGGGCCACGCGGAACGCAGGAGGCCTGCCCTGCCCGTCCCAGGCCACCCCCACTCTCCCTGTTCACCCCCATCACCGGCGGTTCGTTTGGTTCTGTTTTACCTGGGACGGGACTTCCCATAGTCTGGAGTAGGGAAACAAAATACCGATTTTTTTTTCTCTATTTCTAACTCTCCTCTTTGGATGAAAGCATGGCCAAGGATGAAAGCATGGACAATCTAGAACCCTGTCGTTTATTCTGCTGGCGGGTCGACCAGAAGACTGGAAGGACGTAGGTCGCCTGAAAGACAGGTTGCTTTCCGCAGTGACAGACTGTGTGTGCTTGGGCCGAGTGTCCTGGCTGCTGCCTGAATCCTCCGATATGGTGGCCCTGGTCTCTAAGAGCAGCCACTTCCCTCTCCTCCGGCTCCACCGGTCCATTTCCCTTCCCCGTGGGCTCCATCTCCAGGCACACGGCTGCCTGACACCCCCACCGCCTGCCCCCTCCTCCGGGACCCACAAATAGCTTTCCTGGCCGTGATTCTCGGTCCTCCTCCGAGCAAGCCGAGAAGCGGCCGGAGGAGCAGCCATTAGCCGGCCGGCGAGGCGGGCCGCAGCCCGGGGGCCACGCTGGCCGCTTTGCCGGGAGCGCAGGCCGGTCGCCGCGCTTCTCCGAGGCCCGGGCCGCAGACCGCAAAGTGCTGCAGCGCCCTCGGAGCGCCGGGACACGGGAGGTTCGCCGTGTGCGGCCGGCCCGCTCCATTTGTGGCTTTGGCCGGTTCCGCACGGTGAAGAAATGTATCTTTAAAAGGCCTTTTCTGCTGCCAAGCTCGCAAAAGCCACAGACCCGATGCCTCTGCTCCAAGCACAAAACCCCGCCGCACGCCCTGCGGGTCCGCCCTGCCCCGCATTAGCTAATGGAACAAGAGGCTTCTTCACTCAGCAGCTCCAGGTCAACCGGTTCAGCGCCCCTCCCCGCCTCTCCCACTCCCCAGGATCGAATCCCTCGGCAAAACCCGCACAACACAATGGCCCGCTGATGGCTGGCTTTCAACCTTAAATATTGAAATGGTGGGACGCTCACAGCCCCGCCTGCCTATGAGCTCTCATGAAAATCATGGACCTTGCTGGACAGGGGGTCCCATTAGCGCAATCGAGGCAAGAGGGTGTCATAGGAGCAGGATCATTCCGGTTAGAGCCCGGCGCGCGGCTGTGACACGGCCAAAGGCAGGTGGCCAGGAGGACCCAAGAGAAAACATTCCCGGGAATAGCTGAGCGGCTTTCCATGGGGCGAAGGGGAGCTGTGAACCTCATGTACAAGGACAACGTCATGGGGCCTTGCGGTCCAGCCCGTGTCTCGCCTCCGATGGCCTAGTCTGCAGGGCGGTGGACCCTCACTGCTTGCTCTTCCTGTCTCACAGGAAGTTTCCCGTCTCACCTTCAGGTTCAATGGCATCTCCTAAGCCTCCCTGACCTCCTCCTTCTCCGTGGCCATTGGTGCTGCTGACACGGTCGGATGACCGCCGCCTGGGGAGGGGTGACTGGATGGGTAGGACAAATGGACATCCCTTCATAACATCTTGGGCAGAGTCTGTGCAGCCTGCCTGAGCGTGTGGTGTGTGTGTGTGTGTGTGTGTGTGTGTGTGTGTGTGTGTGAAAGGTTTCAGGCATCATCATCATCATCCTTAGCAGCCCTGCGTAAAGCGGAGAAATCTGCAAGAAACACCTGAGAATTTCCCGGCCCTTTCCCCCTGTGGACTCTGTTACTGGTGGATTCTACGATTTAAAAGAAAAAAGAAATCTTGGGAAGAGTTATAGGGGGAAGAATGTTTTACCTACCTCCCCCCGTACCTCCCGGCGTATCGTTAAGCGCTGGATTCGCGGGAGCAGAGCGGCCTGAGATGATGATGAAGAGATAGATTGCGGACCGAGGGCTACGTAATTAAACATGTCAGATATCACGGTAAAGTACCAGAACGCATAAAGAGGATAATTCCTTCGGTCGGGAAATGGGCTATAACAGGGAAGGAATGTTTGTCTGGGGAGAGGGAGCAGTTGTACAAACATACGATGCGGAGGCTTTTTCAAACAGACATAACACCGCCATATGTTCCAGCCCAACGCGGGCGGGAGGAGCGGGGTGATTTAAGATTGCCGGCGCGCGGGTGGGGAGCGGGCTGGGGCCCCGGCAGCCAACCTCCTCCATCAGGGGTGTGGCTCCCACCGGGACACGCCAGGAGGCCAGAGCGGGCCCCCTACCCCCCGAGACCGGTGGACGAAGACGGAGAACGCCATCCATCCAGCCTCGCCCGCAGACCGCCGCCTCCCTGGAGACGTGGCCAAATGCGGGGAGCACCTCTGCCCCCTCGTCCTTATTAGCCCCGGGGACCCTCCTCCAGGTGCATCGCACGATGGCGGGGAGGGGCAGGCGGCGGGCAGACGGATCCTCCTCCGTCAGGATGGAGCTGGAGGGACAGACAATGCGGCCGAAGACCCGGAGAGCAGCCAGTGCCCAGCACAAAGGGAAGGCAGCCCCCCCACTCACGGGCACGGTGGCCGCCCCGCCCGGCAGGGCCTCGTCCGGGCTGGGCGCACGGGGTCAGCCGGACAATGGCAGGTGAAAACATCCAAGGCGCACGCAGGTGCTGTCTGCACACGCTCGCCGGCTCGCCGGCACCTGCTCTCTCTCTGTGTGGCCGGAGGGAACAAAGGCTGGGGGATCGGTCGGCGCAGCCACCTCACGGATAATTGGCACCCGAAGGCGAGCCATGGAGTGCAGCGGCAGTCCGGATGCCGCCCTCCATTGCCCAGACGGAGGGGCGGGGGGGACATTGACGCGGGCAGCAAATCACATCCGCGGCCGCGAGGCCTCCGGTGGCAAGTCTGCTCCACAGAGCTGCTTCCCATCTCTCTACCGGCCTCACCGTCAGGCGGATGACCCACGGCGATCCTTCCGGAAGGTGCTTTTCCTCCATTTGAAGGATCTGGTCTGCCGTTAATGCACGGGTGTTTTAACTGCCCGATCCTTAAAGAAGGTTAAAGGTGGAGAGTTTGGCTGGCCAGGATGAATCAGATGGCCCTTACAACAGTGGTTCTCAACCTGTGAGTCGTGACCCTTTGGGGGTCGAACGACCCTTTCACAGGGGTCGCCTAAGACCATCGGAAAATGCAGATATTTCCATTGCGATGCATCACAGTAGCAACATTTCATGGTTGGGGAGTCACCACCCCATGAGGAGCTGTATGCAAGGGTCGCGGCCTTTAGGAAGGTTGAGAACCGCTGCCTTAGAAGCGTCCGTGTACCTGGTCATGCCTGAAACATTCACATGGCTTTGCCTCCCTGGCTACCTACAGAGTCTTTTCTGAAAACAAAATGAAACAAGAACGAAAACAAAACCTGCGTGTTGGAAGCCACCGAGCCACCAGGACACCAATACCACTCCCGTGCAGCCCCAGCCGAGCTGCTCGAACCGACGTCCCTGAGACATTCATCCACGCAGGCACGCGCCGTCTCATTTATGTTCCAGGCTCCCTGGCACCGGGCTGAACGCTCCGTCTGAAGTTCCCTCCGAGACGGCCCTGGGAACTGTTTCTTCCCGGGTGGACGCCCCTGTCCTATCCTCCTCACCTATCCGGTTCTCCTGCAAGTCCCACACAGTAAAGGGTGAACGAACTCTCCGATCTCCCTTCCCTATATCTGGATTTTTCCACCTGCCGTCTTCTCAGAGAGGCTGCGTCCCTCGCTTAAACCCACTGCTTTTCCTGTCAGTCACGTGCAGCCAACTACTCCAAACCCGCTTAACGAGACGTGTATGTCAGCCCGCACGTTTTTCATTTCTGAGGCCTTGTTTCCTGAGCACTTCCTCGAGGTGAACAGTCTTCCTATTCATAGTCTGCGTTTGCACAAAAGCCTCCTTTTTTATAGCTCGGACGACTCCCCCTACGCCTGAAGTCATTTCGGGGGTCATTTGTCTTCTTCCTCTCTGCGTACGAAATGCTTCTGTGTGTGTGTGTGTGTGTGTGTGTGTGTGTGTGTGTGTGCGTGTGTATAATGCGGCAGCGTCCCTCTCACTGTGTCGGGCCCTCCTCAGATATTGGGTAATTAATTCCGGGTCATCTAGAGCAGCGTTTATCAACCTTCCTAAGGCCACGGCCCTTTAATACAGTGTCTATGGTTGTGGTGACCCCCAACCATAAAATTTATTTTCACTGCTACTTCTTAACTGTAATTTTGCTACTGTTGTGAATCGCCATGTGAATATCTGTGTTTTCCGATGGTCTTAGAAGACCCCAGTGAAAGGGTCATTTGACCCCCAAAGGGGTCGCGACGACTCACAGGTTGAGAACCGCTGATCTAGAGTCTTGGGGTTTAGGTTTCCTCAAAGCAGAGTCTGAGAAATCGCTGTCTGTAGCTTTTTTTTTAATCCCAAAGCGTGATGACATTGATCTGGGGGAGCAGGGAAAGCCACTTACAGGGGAGCAGTTAGAGGTGCCTCAGTGCACCCCGGACCTCTGAGGAACGGTTTGCAGGACTCTCATCCCCCATTAGCCTCAGACTTGAGGCCGAGTCTGCCCAGGGACCTCCGGGGTTCCGTTCGCTTTGGGGACGGCCCTGGGCTATAAGGCGGAGGAGCTAAGCCATAAGGTGGGCCCGGCGCTCGGGGTCCAGAGACGCATGACACTCTGCGGCAGCGGTTCTCAACATGTGGGTCGCGACCCCTTTGGGGGTGGAATGACCCTTTCCCAGGGGTCGCCTATGACCATCAGAAAATGCAGATATTAACATCACGATGCATCACAGGAGCAACATTTCATGGTTGGGGGTCACCACCCCATGAGGAACTGTATGCAAGGGTCGCGGCCTTAGGAAGGTTGAGAATCGCTGCTCTGCGGACTGGACATTGGGGGTGGCCCCAGGGCAGCCCTCTCCCTCCGTGTCCTGGCTGCAATCGGATCGCGGCAGACGGAGCGGCCTTCCCCCGGCGGGGACCTCGGAGGGCCGACCTCAGCCCCAGCCCGTTAGCAACAGCACTCCTTGGGCCTGCCGGCCGGGCGGGGCTGACCTTCCCGGGTCCTCTCTTCAGAAGGACTTCTCTTTCAGGTCCGCGGGGAGCGCTCGCTCCTGCTTCCTTGGGGCCGGGTTCGGAAGGCTTTCTCTCCTTTCCGGCGTTTTCCGTAAGAGCTTGCCGAAGAGAAAGGTTCCCTCCTGTGCTCAGCCAGCTGCCTAACGCGGAAATGAGCCTCTTCTGTTTTCTGTCTTTGAGCGCCGAGTACCGGATCGCACGCATTTTCCTCCCCCCGCTTTCTGGCAAACGGGGGCTTAGAGGACACACCCGCTCACCACGCCCGCTTCTTCCTGGTGAACCGCAACACTGACCTCCTGTCTGCTGGCGTCTGCCTCCCACGCCAACGTTCCTGCTTGCGGGGGGCGTGCGCTGGCCCTCAGAAAGAGCCCCCCGGAAAACGGACAGGTCGGACCTTCTGAAACTTACAGAACCGCTTCGTCTGGGAGGAACCGGGTATCATTGATCGTTTCTCACGGCATAGATTGCTTTCCGTGATCATCATGCGGGGTTAGCTTGCTCCGGCTGCCATAGCAACGGGCCACAGACGGGGCCTGAGACCACGGAAATGGACTTCCTCCCAGTTCTGAAGGTTGGAGGCCGGTACTCCAGGGGCGGTGCAGCCAGGTTAGCTGCTTCCGGGACCTCTCACCTGGGGCAGCAGACGGCCACCGTCTTCCCGTGTCCTCGCCTGGTCTTCCCCACTGGACCCGTCTGCGCCTTCATCACCTCTTCTTGCAGCGGGAGCGCCGGTCAGACTGGACTCGGGACTAACCTACTGACCTCACTCTTTTGCATCACAAAACTCTTTATTTTTAATATATTTTATTAATTTTTTTACAGAGAGGAAGGGAGAGGGATAGAGAGTTAGAAACATCCATGAGAGAGAGAAATCGATCAGCCGCCTCCTGCACGCCCCCCACTGGGGATGTGCCCGCAACCAGGATACATGCCCTCGACCGGAATCGAACCTGGGACCTTTCAGTTCTCAGGCCAACGCTAATGCATGTATCTGTGTGCACAGCTTCGGTGAGATACAATTCACATACTCTCCACCGCACCGCCTCAAACCATCCACGCTGTTCGATTCTCAGTCTATTCACGGATACACACACACAATCCTGTTATTTGTGTCTGTGGCTTTTGTCAATGCATCGATGTCCCTTTCAAGGGCGGAGAAGTGCCAGATACTCAACTTGCTAGCAAGTGGCTCCTCCAGAGACTGTGTCGAATCGGGGAGGTGAGGGAGGGTCCGCCTTGGTCTCTGCTGCTGGGAACTCAGGCTGTCAGCGGTGCCAGCAGCCGGGCCAGCCTTCCCGTGTAGAAAAGTCCAGAACCCAGGACCCCGTGCCCGGCCTCTGCCCTCATCCCCAGGGGTCGCCGAGGGCGGAGGCCACGTCACAGGCCCTGGCCAAGTGATTGCGTCAGCTTGATTATTTGATTATTTACAGTTTCGTGGCTGATGCTGTCCGCTGGGTGTTAGCATGCTGTAAGGGTCTCGCAGGTCACGTTCATACCCTCCCGTCAACCCACACGCCGGGTCCCGATCCTGATGTTCACTCATCCTCCTGCAGGCCCCCGATGGACCCTGCCTCAGTCATCTGCCACCACACAGGTGAGCCCACACCCGTTCCAACATTGGGCCCCTTCCGTTCCTCCATAAAGCGGGGGACCGGGCGTCTCCCCCCAAACCCGGCCTGCTCTGCGCGGAGGGCTTCCCCGCCCGACTACCGCTGAGCGGCTCGGCAGCTCCGGCTCCTGCCGTCTGTTGCTATGTGAACCAGGACGCAGCCGCTTCAAAGCCTAACAACAGTTGTGTGGTTCGCACATCTGACACGGGAGCAGGACGCGCTGAGAACAAGGGAGCAGCCGCAAGCTGGGGAATTGGATCAGGAGGACGCTCCTCTCCCGCCCGCGTGCCGATTGGTGCCGGCTGCCGGCGGGGACCGCAGCTGCGGCTGCTGCTGTGGCTGCGAGACCGACAGATGGCCTTTCATAGCGGCTCCTTAGCTGCCTCAGATCCCGGGAGCCGGGTTCAGGGAGAAAGCATCTCCGGAAGAAGGACATTCCAGGAGGGACAGAGACCCCCCTCTTACGACTCCGCCTGGGAAACACTCAGGGTCCCTTCGGCCTGACTCTGCGGCGTCAGGAATAGAACAAGGCAGGCGTTGCCGAGGCCAGCCGGTGCCCCAGGGAGGTGGGGGTCGAAAGAATGTCACGGAACGGCAAATCGCGGACGTGTTTTCAAAGCACCGCAGCGGACACGTATGCCCAGGCCCCCTCCCTGGGACCGAGCTCAGCTCTCCCCCTTCCTCACGGTCAGAAGCTGCATCTCCCCCGGCTGAGGAGCTGGCCGGGAGCTGGTGTGCGAGTGGCACGTGGCTGTTCTCGGTGGGTGGATGGCCTGTCCTTGCCGAGGGCGTCTTTTCCCGGGTCCGATCCCTCCGCGCGCACGGGAGGGGCTGGCTGCGGTACCCACCTGGCAGGACTGCCACCCAGCACCCTGCACCTGCTGCCACGCTTCCTTCGGTTCCGGGCCTCACGCAAAGCTGACCGTCTGGCGTGTGGAAGACGCGGTTACCAAAACCCAAAGGAGGACCACCGTTCTCCTCCCTTGGTGATGGAAGTGTGAGGCGCATGGTTATTGGTGTTGCTTTGGGGTGCAAAGTCCCAATATGCTCTGCACCGCCGGTTGGTGACCACGGCTCTAGCCCAGTGGTCGGCAAACCGCGGCTCGCGAGCCGCATGCGGCTCTTTGGCCCCTGGAGTGTGGCTCTTCCACAAAATGCCATGTTCAGGCATGCACATAGAGTGCGGTTGAAACTTCGTGGCCTGTGGGCAGAAGTCGGTTTTCGGCCTGGGGCGAGTCTCTTTTGAAGAAGTGGCATTAGAAGAAGTTCAAGTTTTAAAAATGTGGCTCTCAGAAGAAATTTCAGTCGCTGATATTGGGCTCTGTGGACTGATGAGTTTGCCGACTGCTGCTCTAGACCACTGGATCTCAGAAACATCGCTATTCTGGTTAGCTCCTGGGTCTTCACTGTGTGCATCTCATATGCCCTCTCGAGCACGTGTCTTACCATGGCTTCTGAAATGCTCCATACTTCCTACGACATCTAGTTAAATTAGCGACATGCCGCTGATGGATTAAAAAGTATGTCTGTCCTGCAAGATAGCCAGACAGGCCAGGGCTCTTCCCACGATATCATGACGAATGGATGAGCATTGACATCTGTCAATGAGAGACTAAACGTACGCTGTTTTCTGCTCCAAGTGAATGCACCTACGTCCGATCCCCCGTTTCAGAAGGTGGCTAGTTAGACATGGAGGAGAGAGAAGGGAGCCGGACGTCTAACAAAGGAGGGAAGCTACAGCCTCCCAGACTCCGGGGCCCGGCCCCATCCTCCGCCACTGGCACGCTAATCCCAACTCTGCAGAGAAGACCGGCTTCGCTGCCGATTCCCCCAGATCCCGGAAGGGCTGGCTGGTGAGAACCAGCAAAGAGGAGCTCCTCTCTGAGGCCTGGGCCCCGGGAGCCAGCCGAGGAAGCAGAGCTGAGGCAGGCCACTGGGAGCCAGCGTGGAGGGAGGGGTCTAGCCTGGGGGGATATCCCGGGCAAGGGTCAGAGAGGGTCGGGAGTGGACCCCAGCAGAGCCCGAAGGGGCCTGCAGAGGGAAGGCCCGGCACGAGCCTGCAAAGCGTTAGGAAGGAGGGTGGTTGAAAGAAAGCTCCCTCCTTCCAAACGTGAGGAGACAGACGCACAGCTTCACAAAGGCCCCGGGGCCCGCGCTCTCGCCGTACCACGCGGGTCTGGCTGTGGCCACCGAGGGGCCGGAAGCGCTGCTCTGAGGAGGCCCGTGTGGGACCAGGATGGGAGGCAGCAGGGAGGATGGTGCTGGACCCTGGCCCCGGCCCTCCTCCGGCGAGGACAGTGCAGCCTGAGGCCGGAGATGGACTTCTTCCCAGGGAGACACAGAGCTGAGTGTCCTGGCCAGAGCCTGGACTTCTTCCCTGAGAGACAGAGCTGAGTGTCCCGGTCAGAGACAGACTTCTTCCCCCGGGGACACAGGGCTGAGTGTCCCAGCCAGAGATGGACTTCTCCCCCAGGACACACAGAGCTGAGTGTCCGGTCATGGGGGAGGCAGAGCACCTCTGCCCTGTGCTCTCCAGTCAACAGCCCTACGTGTCCTGCGAGGTTCTGGCAGCTCTGGCCGGCCCTGGACCCGGTCCTCACCCGACACGTCCTTCCTGACTGAGCTTCCGTTCTGAAGCAGCAAGTGAGACAAGCAATCAGAAACACGGCGGTGTGCGCACAGGAAGCAGCAAGTGAGACACGCATGCAGAAACATGGTGGTGTGCACACAGGAAGCAGCAAGTGAGACACACGCAGAAACACGGCAGTGTGCACAGGAAGCAGCAAGTGAGACACATGCAGAACATGGCGGTGTGCACACAGGAAGCAGCAAGTGAGACACGCATGCAGAAACACGGTGGTGTGCGTGCAGGAAGCAGCAGCAAAGGACCGAGGGAAAAGGATCACAAAAAGGACAGAGTAGCGTGTGACGTCACTTACGTAAAAGAAAACAGCCACGCAGCACGTTTTACAAAACACACACTCACACATTCCAGGCCGCATGTTAACCATGTTAGCCTGGGCGCCCCCAGCAAGGAGGGGCGGGGGGATGGGTGGGAGGAAATAAAGATTAACTCAGCCCTTCGCCCCCGAGGTCCAGAACGGGACCAACAGTAGTAAATATTTCACGCGATTTCTGCAGATGTGCTTCCAGGTATGTCTGAAATTGAAAATCCAATACGAAGAACATCGGCTGGTTAGCGGAGCACGCCAGAAAATCTCTCCCAGTGGAAAGACACCCACAAGGCGTTACACACAGGAAGACACGGCTTCTGACCCACGGGACACGGGACGTCCCGGCCCCCAGAGCGAAGCAGGCATTCCGTACGCGCTGGAGACGAGTGCAGTGAGCAATCCTCGCGGATGAACGGATAAACGAGCACAGATTCAGGTGCATAACAGGGTGAAGGTGAGTTGGTGGCAAAAGTCGCGGCCTTGAAGCACTCCCTGGGAAGGAGCTAACAAGCCTGGAGCAGAGACCGGTTTCTCTTTGGGAAAGGACGCCGGAGAGAGAAATGGGAAATGGAAGGAAGAGACTTCCACCTGATTGCCCAGCCCCTCTGTCCAGGCAAATGGGCACAGACCGATCTCAGACAGACACCAGTGAAGAGGTTATTATTTGCCGGTTCCATGGACTTCTAGGCCCTTGATTACTTTATAGAAGAAAAGAAGTACGATCAGAGAGAGAGAAAGAGAGAGAGAGAGAGGAGGGAGACCTTCTGCCACCTCATGACACTCTTTCTCATGAGAAGACCAAGTTCTGCCTCCTTCTTGTCCTGTCTGTGAGTCACCTTTGACACACGCACTCCAAATCCCGCCCTTCCCTGCTCATCCCACCCCTGCACCTGCCTGCAGCCCTGCCCCTTGAGGAGTCCATGCTTGGGACCTCGTCCGGAGTGGCCACAGGGAGGGCCGGAAGGCAGCCCTCGGCCTGAGGAGAGGCTCAGGGACCGGAAGCAGACACCGCTGCTGCCTCTCCCAGGCCCGCTGCCAATAGCGGTTCTCCGCACAGCAAAAGCTGGCCCAGGGCTCATCCGGGCCACTCCCCGCGCTGCTCTCTCTGCTCCTCCTAAAGCGATAATGGACTGCCCCGCCGGCTCAGGGGCTGAGCATCGACTTAGGAACCAGGAGGCCACGGTACGATTCCCAGTCAGGGCACAGGCCAGGGTGGTGGGCTCGGTCCCCAGTTTGAGGGGTGCAGGGGGCAGCCAATCAATGGTTTTCTCTCTCATCATGGATGCTTCTCTCTCTTCCTTTCTGAAATCAATTAAAATATATATATTTTATATAAAAAGAAAGATAATTGACTGGGGTGGAAAGTATTAGAACTCCTTTATACAGGCAGTGTATCTCATTTCTTTAAGGGCTATATTTGCGTATACAGTGGTACCTCGAGATACGAGTTTAATTCGTTCCATCACCTTGAGGCGTGGGAAACTATGAGACGTCCCAGTCACGGTAAACTGGTGGGTCGTGTGCAGCCGGCCGATCCACCCAATGACTCCTATCTCAAATGTTGCTCGTGTTTCAAAGCAAAAATCGCTCGCTCGACGGCTCGTATCTCAAAAATCTCGTATGTTAGGGCACTCGTATCTCGAGGTACCACTGTATTTGCGTATGCTTGATTTTTTATGTGCTCTGCTAATAAACTGTATACAAACTAGACCTGGTAAACACATAAATCCTCATAGAGGAGCAGAGTGTGCTCACACAGTCATACAAGGGGCAGATCTGAACACTCTGAAACCTGTGCCGTGGGTCTCCCCAGTGAGGACAAAGCTTTGTCCTCTTCCTCTCGCTCCAGTTGGTCCAAGACCATCTGGCTGCTCCTACCGCTGGCTCTTCAACCGGTTCATCATCTACCTTCACCTGGGTTCTATACACCTCCCCGCCAGTCCTCCCTTCATCGTTAAAGCTCTCATCTCTTCCCAGGTAGAAAGGCTTTGGCCTCCAGGGCTGTTTCTGTGCCCACGAGGGACCAGCCAGCTCTCCCTGGGAGCCTGGCCTCTGAGGGTCCTCAGCCGCGCTGGGTAGACAGGGCAGGGGAGGTGCCAGGGCAGAGATAGATCTGCCCTCACCTTTCTGGGCTCCCACTGGCTCCCCCCTAACTCCTCCGCCCATTTCCTTGGTCTCCTCATGGCTCCGAGCACACCACAAGGAAAAATAGGATGACCACATCCTCTAACCTAGAAGCAAGCTCCCTTCTTTCCAGATTGGATGGATGTCAGCATCTTTGTTATGACATATCACAGGTCAGACGCCAGCCTGTCTTCTGCTCGTACAAATAGGACCCAAGTAGAAGAATGATGCACACATACAATAGGGGAGTTTCTATTTCTAATAATTAAAGGAGGGAAGGGAAAGAACATCTCCATAATATAAAGGCCAATAAAAATCAGGACAAGTATCGCAGGCTGAATCAAAGGGCTAAAAAAAATAAATGCTTATAGGAGCAAGAAACTTGAGAATCTGTACATGGTGCCTAAACCACTATAGGTGTTCGATAAACATCGATTATTCCTAATTGAACATTATTTATTCAAAGCAGAAAAATAGCCTTTGCCTTCATACACTTCTGGTGACTGCTTTCATAAAAAAAAAAAAATCCATAAATGCATCTCCTCTGATTCTCTTACAATTAGCCACAAAGTACATAATACAATCACATCTGTGTGAATTGAACCCCTTCGTACCTGGACAGCAAGAACTGAATTTTGGAAAGACATAGAAGTAGTAGCTCCATGGCTTCAGAAAATCATCTCCGTTATTGTCCAAACCGGGACAATGGTGAGAGTAAACGGAGAGAAATACGGTGGGATAATAGCCTAGTGGGTTTGTCCCAGGCAAAGCGGGAAAAAGTGAGGTCTGCCGAAACCGGTGTGGCTCAGTGGATAGAGCGTCGGCCTGCGAACTAGAAGGCCCCGGGTTTGATTCCCGTCAAGGGCATTACCTTGGTGGCGGGCACATCCCCAGTGGGGGATGTGCAGGAGGCAGCTGATCGGTGTCTCTCTCTCATCGATGTTTCTAACTCTCTATCCCTCTCCCTTCCTCTCTGTGAAAAATCAATAAAATATATAAAAACAAAAAAATAAAAAGAAAACATGAGGTCTGCACAGGAAGTGGTGGTTGTTTTGTGACCCACCAAACTGAAGACAGCATTGATTTGAAGCCAAATACACGCAGTGATTGGCTTCTCCTTACATCCATCACTGCCGCTCAGCCAGCGACCTGACATGATACTGAAGAGCGAGGCAAGACCAAACGGAAAAGAAAAATTTTCACTTGAATAAATTAAGTCGGCCATTCGGTTTTGTTGACCTGTACTCAACAGATAAGGTTTCAAGAAGCGTCTTTTTCTCCGAGTCAGTCACACACACATTTCCTTACCTGACTGTCTCTTCAATGCATTTCACCGGTAAACGTTAGCTTATAATCGGATTGCGTTTAAAACTGAATTAATCTTACAATACCGGTTCTTATTTTCCTAAACTCTCAGAAGCCCGGAAAACAAATGGCCGCGCGTTAATTTCCCGGCCGCCGCTTTCCACGGCCAGTTCCCGCCTTTGTTCTCGCCGTTTGTCTCCCTCCCTCGGCCTCCCACGGCAGGCCATTTTCCTCCCTCTGCTCCTTCTCTTCTGCTCGTGATCGGCCCCCGGGGAGCCGGACTGGCTCTGCGCGTCTCAATGCCCTCCGGTAACAATCGCTCTTAAATCTTCACTTCCCCTGCAGACCTCGCTTTTTCCTCAGCTCTGAACCCGTACAACTGACTCCTATTAGGGCTGCTCCGTACGTGTCCCCCAGAACTGACGGAGGCTCAATTTGCACAAATCTGTACTCAGCAGCTCAACAGCCGACTGCTCCTCCGGCGTTCTCTCTCTAGATGCACCCGAGGCAACACCGTACACCCAGAGCCGGGGTTCTTCCTCAGCCCCTCACATGCTTTGCACCTCCAGATCCTGTCAATCCTTTTTTTAAAATATATTTTATTGATTTTTTTTTTACAGAGAGGAAAAGAGAGGGATAGAGAGTTAGAAACATCGATGAAAGAGAGACATCGATCAGCTGCCTCCTGCACACTCTCCTAATGGGGATGTGTCTACCACCAAGGTACCTGCCCTTTACCGGAATGGAACCTGGGACCCTTCAGTCTGCAGGCCAACGCTCTATCCACGGAGCCACACCGGTTTCGGCAAGGTCCTTCCGATTCTCTCCCCCAAATATCCTTTCCTCTCCACCCGCTGGGCCCCGTCTTGGCGAGCCGGCACTATCTCCCAGCCTCTCAAACTGGCCACGCCTCCTCCAGACCTGCCTGTCTCTCTTCCCTCTTTATTGTGCAGCAACTCTGACTTCCAAGGGTGCAGACCCAACCAGCGGGCTTTTCTGCCACTAACTGCTCGCTGGCTTTAGCATGCAGTTTGAACAACGTGACTTCCGTGCCCCTCGGCACTCTGGCCCTTCTCCTCCCCTCGCCACAGACCAGGTTCCTGCCTTCTGAAAATTGGTAGGTTAGCAGGTACAAGGATCAGTTCCACTCTGCCCTCTTCTCGGTTGACCTCTGCCCTGGAGTCCCCAGGACAGTCCGACTCTCGGTGAGATGAGCTTTCACACATCCGACCGCCACCGCCAGTACATTTCCTGCTTCCCCTCGCTCACGCCCCGTCATCCTGCTCCTCCTGGCTCAACTATGCTTCCTCCAGGAGCCACGGTCTGATTCTGCAGCCATGCTGGGTTGCTTCCTTTGTGCTCCCATGGTGCACTTGGTTTGTATCGGGTGGCAACACATGAAATTGACTTGAGAGTCAGTAAGTTAGCTGACACCGGTGTGGCTCAGTGGATGGAGCGTCAGCCTGTGGACTGAAAGGTCCCAGGTTCGATTCTGGTCAAGGGCATGTACCTTGGTTACAGGCACATCCCCAGTAGGGGGCGTGCAAGAGGCAGCTGATCGATGTTTCTAACTCTCTGTCCCTCTCTCCTTTCCTCTCTGTAAAAAAATAAAATATATATTTTTTAATTTCTTTTAAAAAGTCAGTAATATATACAGTGGTACCTCGAGATACGAGTTTAATTTGTTCCGTAACCTTGAGGGGTGGGAAACTATGAGACAATCAAGCCGCGGTAAACTGGTGGGTCGTGTGCAGCCGGCCGATCTGAACGATGACTCCTATCTCTAATGTTGCTCGTGTTTCAAAGCAAAAATGGCTCGCTTGATGGCTCCCATCTCAAAAAATCTCGTATGTTAGGGCACTCATATCTCGAGGTACCACTGTACTTATAATAGGGTAATATGCAAATCGGTCGGGATGCTGTCACCTAACAACTGGTTGGCAGGAGGGTGAGGCAGCAAGCTGCATGTGGCAGAGGCTGCCAGTGGGGGTGGGAGGTGGGGCAGCCACTGGGGGGCAAGTGGCAGTGACCTACTGGCACACGGATTTGTGCGCAGGGTCACTAGTCGTCAAATAAAAGAAAATTCATCTTGTGGAAGCTCAGCCCTGTACCTGCTAAACCAAAAATTTTCCGAAGGCAGGAACGTGGTCTATGCCATCCACACTACCTTCCACGGTTCCTGCCACATGGAAAACACTCCATGGATATTTGTTGAATGAATGACTGACTGAATGAATGAATTCTAAAAATGTGTCTTCATTTTAGCTGACCTAATTCAGAGCTATAACAACTTTATTTTTTAACAGTGGTGCTTTTTCCTGTTAAGTTTTTGCCCACCCTCTGTTGCTGGGCCCCGGAGTGAGCAAACACGTGCGTGCAGAACGAGCGTCTCGCAGAATGAGTGATTATGTGAGCCAATCAGCAGCCTCTGGGCCTACCAGCAGACGCCTGACAGCGTTGAAAACAGTCACCCCTCTTCAGCGAGAGAGAGGGCAAGGCAGGCCCTGAGAAACCGGGCTCGGAAACTCACGCAAATCCCAACATCGCTTAACCCCTCGCGGGAGTCCCACAGCGACACCTCTGAAAATGTGACTCCTGAGGTTTCCCCGTGAAAAGGACCCTAAGAATGAGACTCAATAAGTACACTCCGAATGCGGAACAGCCTCTCCAAAAGATGAATATGAGCTTGCTAACACTCGGCTAATTCCCATTAACCGTGGCGGTCCTTAGCGGACGGCTGCATTAATGAGGGAGTCGTCGCCTGCACAGTCGGCAAACAGAGGCGTGCGTCTTTGCCCCAGCTCTTCTGACAAGTGGAGTCCGTTTTAATTATTTAGCGCGCGCCACGGCCGAGGAGTGCTCGCGAATACTGGGTCTGAGTAATGAAGGTTTAGTCGTAAGAGCCTTCTCTCCGCCTCGCCGCCGTAAGAGCTTGCCGAGGAGCAGGGTGAGAACTCCAGGTTTTTTGTGGATTAGTGAGCTGGGAATTCGCGCGAGTCCCTAAGATGGAGCTCTAAATAATACAATAAAAATAAATATCTATAAGAACAATTCTTGTTGTTGTTTTTTTTCTCCCCGAGCTCTTTAACAGCCCTCCAAAGGCCCTCCGCGAACCACAAGGAACATGATAAGAAATGAAGCGGCGAATGATGATGATAATAATTAGGATAATAATGCTGCTTTTATAACTCTTTATGGATATGTCTACCCAAACACGGGAGATGGATGTTGAGTCGATTTCTAAATAATTCAGGACACCTGGCTCACGCGTGCGGGCAGAGAGAGGCTGGGAAGAGAGAGAGTCCGTTTGGCCAGGATCCGCCACGTTGTGTGGGTCAGATGTGCAGAGCGCGATTTCTCATCTCTCTCCTAGAAGATTCCAGCTCCGTCGTTCAAGCCCAGTTTTGCACACGGCTTCCTGTGACCACGGACAAGTCACTTACTCCCTCTGACAGTAAATCTCTTTGTGTTTAGCAGAGTGAGATCCGGCTAAGCCTGTTTGCAAAGCCTCTTCCAGACTCGGTGTCATTGATTCTGCGACATCCAGGATCGTAGATCCATGGTCCCTTCTTCCTTTAATATGGAGGGTTATTAAGCAGACATGTGTGTGCAAGCTCCTATAATAAGGACGTAGGAGAAATTCATTCATAAAGTTGACTTAAGACAATAGGAAGCTGGCTAGCATGAAATGCCTCTGTGCCTCCAATCTTATAGTACCCCGGCATGGCACTCACAAACACGCAAACAACCGCGAGTGTTTTCTGTGTATGGGTGTGTGTGTCATTTGTCTTCGTCAGAATCATCTATAATAATAAAAGCATAATATGCAGATCAACCGAACGGCTGAAGGGCAGAATGACTGTCCGGACCACCAGGCTATGACGCACACTGGTACCAGGTCAGCCTAGGCGGGTGCGATGTGATTGGTGGGAAAAGGGCACTGTCATTGCCCCACGATTGCCCCAGATCACCCTCTCCAGGGCAATCAATCAGGAAGGGAGGAGGGTGCTCTGTGGAACCAGGGAACCGGGGGAAGGGGGTGGCAGCAGACACGGGCAATGCCAGGCCAAGGCGGGTGTGGGAAGGGGGTGGGGATGGGGCTGTGCAGCTGGCAGCTGGGGGAGAAAAGCTGCCCTTGCATGAATTCTGTGCACTGAGCCTCTAGCAGAGCAACAGGAAGGGATGGATAAGGTGTTTCCGGAAGCACGAGGTCTGAGAGTGCTCTCCCTCTTCAATCCTCACACAGAGCCTTGTCCGCCTCACCCTCCGAGCCACAACCACCTTCGGGTTTCTCATCCAGCACCAGGCCCGAGTCCTGCCTCCTGCACGCCCTTCGCTAACTACCGGGTGAGGCAAAGGCAGGCTGACAGTCGTTCGCATGGAAAGCAATACAATAACTAACAAATAATACCAGCATAAACTACGTCTCTCAGACTCACGA
>PVJN01032795.1:0-23898 GCA_004026805.1 Lasiurus borealis | reverse complement strand
CTCTTTCTTTCTTTCTTTCTTTCTTTCTTTCTTTCTTTCTTTCTTTCTTTCTTTCTTTCTTTCTTTCTTTCTTATTTTTACTCTTTAAATCCTCGCTTCTGATTACTAAGCCCCAATATATAGGATCACCCAATTGGAGACACTCTAAGAGACTACAGGGGAAAGTTGTTTTCCTGGAACCTGAAGAACAGAACGGGGAATAACCATCAGAGAACCAGCTCTAGGGCAAACAACTCCCCCACACTGGTATTAAGTGCAACAGGGAAAACAATATCTAAACACTAGCTAGAAAGGACCTATAGAGCCGGAGGTCAATCCAGAAACACTACCAGCCAGGGGTTGAATCACAAATTGACTCTAGTGTAAATACAAATAAAAGAATATAAGAAAAAAACAGGACTGGCTTACAACACTGAGGAGCAGTGGAACACAGGGAACTGCAATACTGTCCTGACTGGGAAATAGCCATGTCAAACAGAACCATAGAGGAAGTAAATGACCTTCACCGCTGTGCATTTATTTTTAGTTTTCTCATCTTTAAGAAACTAATATTTTTTTTCCTTTTTCCTCACTTGATTTTATCTTTTTAATTATTATATTTTTATTTACAATCAGTATTATTACTACTACTATTTTACCTTTTTTTTAAGTGTCATTTTATTTTCTCTTTATTTTACTTTGGGATTAGTGTTCTACATTCTATTTTCATCTTTCCTTTAGCATCATTTTACTCTATCTCAACTCTACCTTTATGCCATCACTCTCTTCTTCACTTTTCCCCTTTTGTTGTTGTTTCACTTACCCTATTCCTGTTTTAGATTTTTCCTATCCCTTCTTTTTTTAAAAATATATTTTATTGATTCTTCACAGAGAGGAAGGGAAAGGGATAGAAAGCCAGAAACATCGATGAGAGAGAGACATCGATCAGCCGCCTCCTGCACGCCCCACAGTGGAGATGTGCCCGCAAGCAAGGTACATGCCCCCGACCGGAATCGAACCCGGGACCTTTCAGTCCACAGGCCGATGCTCTATCCATTGAGCCAAACCGGTCTTGGCCTATCCCTTCTTTTTAACCCCTGTTAAAATTTCACCCTACTTATATATCTAATTTCTAATACCTTGCTGTAAGTCCTTATACACATCTATCTTTTCTCTCTTCACTATCCAATTTATTTTCTCTCTGTCCTTTTGTTGTTGTTTGCTTGATTGTTGATGATATCGATTTTTTATGTTTGCTTGTGAGATTGTTTTTCTTTTTCTCTTTGTTTTCTTTTTTTGTTTTGCTTTTGTTTTGTTTTTTGTTTTTGTAATAAAAAATGGGCAACAGACCTAAATTGAATATTTTCAAAAGAAGACAGAAGGAAGGCCAAGAGACATATGAAAACATGCTCAAAGTCACTAATTATCTGAGAAATGCAAATCAAAGCGGCAATGTGATACCATCTCACACCGGTCAGAATGGCAATCATCAACAAATCAAAAAAGGACAAGTGCTGGAGAGGATGAGGAAAAAAAGGAACCCCCATGCACTGCTGGTGGGAATGCAGACTGGTGCAGCCACTGTGGAGAACAGTATGAAGTTTCTGCAAAAAACTAAAACTGGAACTCTCCTCTGACCCAGTGATCCCACTTCTAGGAATATATCCCAAGAAACTAGAAACACTAATCAGAAAGGATATATGCACCTCTTTGTTCATAGCAGCACAATTCACCATAGCTAAGATTTGGAAACAGCCTAAATGCCCATCAGCAGGTGAGTGTATTAGAGAAGTATGGTATATCTACAAAATTAAATACTATGCTGCTATAAAAAAAGAAGGAATTTTCACCATTTGCAGCAGCATGGATGCACCTAGAAAGCATTGTGTTAAGTGAAATAAGCCAGGCAATGAAAGAAAAACACCACATGATCTCATTCATTTATAGAAAATAAATAACCTGATGAACAAAAAGATAAATACAGAGGAAGTAGAGCACCAAAGAGACTGTCAAATTACAGCTGGAAGGCAGGGGAGTGTTGGGGAGGGGGGTAAAGAGATCAACCAAAGGACTTGGATGAATGCATGTAAGCACAACCAATGGACACAAGACACTGGAGGTGGGGTGGGATGAGGGCATGTGACAGGGGTTAGGGGAGGTAGGAGTAAGGTCAATGAGGAAAAAATGAGATATATGTACTACTATATGTAATACTTAAAACAATAAAAAAATAAAGAAAAAGAATTTGACCCTATATGTGAAGATTTATTTCTGGGCTTTTTATTCTATTCCTTGGTCTACATGTCTCTTTATGCCACTACCATGCTGTTTTGATTATTGTAACTTTGAAATATGTTTTAAATCAGTAGGTTTAAGATCTCTAACTTTGTTCTACTTTTTCAATATTTTTTGGCTAATAA
Source organism: Lasiurus borealis (assembly GCA_004026805.1). NCBI lineage: Eukaryota > Metazoa > Chordata > Mammalia > Chiroptera > Vespertilionidae > Lasiurus > Lasiurus borealis. Next base: position 21,499 of record PVJN01032795.1, on the reverse strand, counting down.
GGTCCCTTGAAATTCCAAATGATTTTTAGAATAGATTTTTCTATTTTTGAAAACAAATTCCATTGGAATTTTGATAGAGATTGCATTAAGTCTGTAGATTGCTTTAGGTAGTATTCAAATCTTAACAATAGTACATCTTTGAATCCATGAACCGAGGAGGTATTTTCATTTATTTGTCTTTAATTTTTGTCAACAACCTTTTTATCATTTTCAGTGTACAATTCTGTCACCTCCTTGGTTAAGTTTATTCCTAAATATTTTATTCTTTTTTATTGTGTAATCTTAAATAATAAAGTTTAATCCGGGTTCAGCAAATATTTGCTGACATTTAGGTTTTTCCTTATTCATTTCTTCCTTTCTCATTATATTCTCATTCAGTTTTACTCTTGGATCTTCAAATCTTTCAGTGTTTAAAAAGTAGCATATTCTCCATATCAAAATGGATTAGGTCAACCATTTCATATAAAAGTATAGAGCTCTTTCAAAAATAGGTTTTGATTAAAACACACTTGAATGTATTATAAAACAGTTCCTCATAGGCTTATTTCCTCAAACCCTTTTTAATGTAAGAAATGGAGATTTTTAAAAATAAAACTCATAATTGGGGGCAGAGAGAAAGTATCTTGTGAGTTGGCCTTCTGAATGATTTGGGTTAGATTTGTGATCTAACTGGGGCATCGGGCAGTTCTCTCATCATGCTGTTTGTGGGCTAAACCTCAAAGCTATCCTTGAACATTCTGTATTTGCCTAACAATGAGGGAGACAAACAGTGCTGGCCCTTGGAAAAAAATTGATATCATAACAATAATCCCTGAATGTCTGCCTCTGGTATCTAAAAGGCTCAGGGCCAAAAAAATAAAAAGCTGGATTTCTATGTGTGTGTTTTCATGCCCCATTACTTGGAACAAATTTCCACCCAACACCTGGGAAAACAGATCCTGCTGACCAGTGGGACCTCTCTGAGGAGGCTCCAGCTCAACACTGAGTTACTGAATTCTGTGAGAAAGTGGAAGGGAATCACTAGCAAGAAGCAATAACAGTCTTGTCTGCATGTGAACCCAGAACCCAGGTGCCCCACCATGGTGTTCTGGAGTCCCACATGTGTTTGCCCAGAGGTCACTGGCAGTTCCCAGAGAAAAGGCGGGGGAGGAACTTTCTAGTTCCTAGGGTCTACAAGTGTCATGCTTTGTCGGTCCAGACTCAGTTCTCCGGTCTTCTCCATTCAGGTAAGCACTATCAGTTCTGCACCCAGAGGCCTAGGCTACCATCATTTGCTGGTAGTGGCTTTCCCCTATCCTCACCCAAGTTGTAGCACACCCTTGTTGTAGGTAGGGCAAGCTTCACACACCCCTTTAAGGCCTGGGTCTCTTAAAAACAGCCAACCCAAATCTGCTAATCAGTTAACATGATATATCACATAAACAAAATTAAGGATCAAAATTATATGATCATATTAACAGGTATAGAAAAAGCATTTGACAAAACTCAGCACCCATTTATGATAAAAAGTCTCAGCAAAATGTGAATAGAGGGAACATACCTCAAGATAATAAAAACCATATATGACAAACCCATAGCTAACATCATACTCAATAGGGAAAAAAACTAAAAGTGTTTCCCTTATGATCAGGAACAAGAGAGGGATGTCTGCTTTCATCACTCTTATTCAGCACTAGAGGCCTGATGCACAAAATTTATGCATGGGGCAGGAGTTGTCCCTCAGCCCAACCTGAACCCTCTCCAATCTGAGACCCCTCAGGGGATGTCCGACTGCCAGTTTAGGCCCAATCCCTATATATTAAAAAAAGTTATATAATTTTACACACTTTAAATTATACAGTACATATTCAACCTTTTACCCCGTTTTTTTTTTTCCCTAAATATGTCTTATTGATTTTTTTCATGGGGAAGAAGGGAGAGGAATAGAGAGTTAGAAACACCGATGAGAGAGAAACATCAATCAGCTGCCTCCTGCACACCCCCAACTGGTGATGTGCCCGCAACCAAGGTACATACCCTTGACTGGAATCAAACCTGGGACCCTTCAGTCTGCAAGTCAATACTCTATCTACTGAGCCACACTGGTTAGGGGCCCCCCCACACACACACTTCTTTTTTCTTCTTTTTAGATTATCCACATTTGTAGATATGGCATTAATTCATTTTTCCATTGTTTTTAAAGAGAGTGGGAGGGAGAGGCATAGAGAGAGAGAAAAACATCAATATAAGAAACATCCCTTCCATTGCCTTCCTTAGAAGCCCTGACCAGGGATCCAACTTGAAACCCGGGTATGTGCCAGGTATGTTCCCTGACTTGGAATAGAACCTGCAACCTTTCTATGCATAGGACCACACTCACGGTCAACCAACCTATCCACTTCAGCCTGGCTGTTATATAATTTCTGGAATTTTATTTCACTTAATTCTCCCAGTCTGTGGTTTAGGTAATATTCACATTTTGAAATGAGAAAGAAAAAAAAATCTTTTTTTGAGAGATTATTATTCCCTCATTATCGCATTTTCCTGCCAGCCCTAGAAATGCTCTTGACAGCGGTTTCACTGGGTATCCAAAGTCAGAGGCATTCTCCTCACCACTACCCTCTCCAAAGCCTCCTCTGCACTGGCACTGAGGCTGTCCTGGAGGGCACAGAGGCTCGGTAACGGAGACAACGACAGGATTTGGACCACTGGAGCCACCGTATCCGCCTCTCCTCTCTCAGCCTTTCTCCACCATGCTGGAGAAGGCAGGGCCAGCAACTTCCAGCAGCACCCAGCTTCCGGATAGGCCGAGGTTTGCCGCACTAGCTCTTTGTACACCAGAAATGCTGCAGTCTCTCCCTCTCCTCCTGAGCCGCTATTGACCCCGAGGTTATAAGGCTTCCCTGGAAGTCCTCTACGAGCCTCTTGTCCTTGGCAAACACGGCAGTGGACTCGGTGATGGAACTGCTATTTTTAGATACTTTTAAACACCCCAGCGCAGAGGAAAGACTTCACTTCTTGATTCTGACTCTGCTTCTCGACTGTGGGACATGTGCAAAAAATTCTTAGGCATACTGGTGGCCTTAAATTCTGCACGTGCACACCCCCTCCCCCCAGCTGGGTGTGGGTACCATGTATGCGGGAGAGCATCGGTGGCCAGGACATTTCTCTGCATTATCTTAAGGCTCTTGTGTCTTTGGTTGAGTTGGTTGTTCTGCTTGCTTTGCTCCTCTGCCCCCTTACCCCCATCAACTGTGGGCCTTGGAAATATCTCCGTTCTCAGGTGTAGCTCAGGTGGTGTTTGGGAGGGTCTCAGACGGCCTGTGTTTGACAGCAGCTCCGGAGACGGAGCAGGTGAGGACAGCTTCGTAATTACTAAATCCCTCCTCCAAGCTCCTTTTTCTAACGGGAGTTAGGTTGCCCAGATGTGACACTTATTCAGTTTAGGATTCATCCATAAGGACATGACATATTTGCCTGGAATGGCTTCTGCATGGAGGATACCTGAGAGGAGGGGAATCAGCAGTGAAATGAACCAATGGTGGAATTGGAACCCCCAGACAGGGAACCTCGCTCACTCCCCACCTGTCTCCCCACTGCACTCCCTGCATGTCTCCCCCAGTGTCCGGCCTGGGCATGCAGTGGGCTTGATTTCCTTCATTGCCTGGCAACGAAGGAAGCCAAGCCTCCTGCCTGCTCCACCAGCTCCGTGGCTCCGGCCCACACTACCATCTTTGTGGCTATGGGTGCCACCATATTTTGTTGTGGAGTGATGGTTAATTTGCATAGTACCCTCTTATTACATAAGATAGTACTGAAAGTCATAGCCCCAGAGTCAGAAAAGAAAAAGCAACAAAAGGCATACAAATTGGAAAGGAAGAAGTGAAATCCACCCTAACCAGTTTGCCTCAGTGGATAGAGCATCAGCCTGCAGACTGAAAGATCCCAGATTTGATTCCAGTCAAGGGCATGTACCTTGTTGCGGGCACATCCCAGTGAGGGGTGCACAGGAGGCAGCTGATCGATGTTTCTCTCTCATCAATGTTTCTAACTCTCTATTCCTCTCCATTCCTCTTTGTAAAAAGTCAATAACATATATTTTTTAAAAAGAAGTGAAACTCATTATTTGCAGATAACATGAAGCAATATATAGAGAATCCCAAAGATTTCACCAACAAACTACTAGAACTGACAAATGAATTCAGTGAAGCAACATGATACAAAATAAATATTCAGAAATCAGTTGCTTTTTATACACCAACTAGAGGCCTGGTGCATGGATTCTTGCACCAGTGGGGTCCCTCAGCATGGCCTGCGGAGTTTGGCTGAAACTGGCAGGCCAATGCCACCTGCTGCTCCTGCCTGCTACTCCCATTCATCCAGGCCCCACAGTGGCACCACTACTTTGTAGCACTGCTGAGGAAGTGGGAAAGACTCATGCTGCCATAGCAGAGCTCACCAGCCATGAGCTCTGCATCTGGTGCCTGTTGATCAGTTGAACAGAGCTCCTGCTGTGGGAGCCCACTGACCATCAAGGGAAAGCTCCTGCATTGAACATCTGCCCCTTGGTGGTCAGTGCATGTCATAGCAACCGGTCAACCTGTCGTTCAGTTGATCAGTTGACCAGTTGCTTAGGCTTTTATATATATATAGGTAATGAACCATTGGAAACTAAGAAGACAATCCCATTTGCAATTACCTCAAAAAATATATTTCTAGGTATAAATTTAACCAAGGAGGTAAAGGTCTGTATTCAGAAAATTATAAGACCCAGGAAAAGTAATTGAAGAAGATAGAAATAAATGGGAACTTGTACTGCTTCCAAACTTACACAGACTGAAAGTGAAGGGACTGAAAAATATGTTTCAGGCAATTGGAAATTAAAAAAAAAAAAGCCTGGGGTAGCAATACTTATATCTGACAAAGTAGACCTAAAAGTGCAAGCCATAACAAGAGATAAGAAAAGCCACTTCATAATACTATAGGGAACCACAAAAGACTTCAATACCAGCAGCAATCTTGAGAAGGAAGAACAAAGTTGAAGGAATCACACTACCTGGTATCAAACTATACTACAAGGCTATAGTAATCAAAACAGCGTGGTACTGGCATAAAAAAGACTCTATATGTATGTATATATATATATATATATATATATATATATATATAATCAATGGAACAGAATAGAGAGCTCAGAAAAACCCCACTTCTGAATGTCTGAATGGCAATTATTTGACAAAGGAGGCAAGAGCATACAATGTAGTAAAGATAGTCTCTTCAATAAATGGTGTTGGGAGAATTTGACATATACATGCGAAAAAAAAAAGAAAAGAAACTAGACCTACTTTTTACACCAAGAATAAACTCAAAAACTCAAAATGTTTGATTAGAAACTTAAATGTCACACTCAAAACCATAAAACTCTTGGAAGGAAACATGGGCAGTAAACTCTCTGACATTTATCTTAGCAATATTTTTGATATATCTCATCAGGCAAGGGAAACAAAAGGAAAAATAAACAAATGGGACTACATCAAACTGAAAAGTTCTACACCATAATATAAAACATCCACAAAACAAAAGGACATCCTACGAATGGGAGAACATATTGTTCACTAATGATACATCCCATATGAGATTAATATCCAAAATTTATAAATAACTCACACTACTCAAAACCAAAAAAAAGCACAAACAATCCAAATTAAAAAATAGTAAAGGACCTGAATAGCTGAATAGACACTTATCCAAAGAAGACATATATATGGCCAATAGACATGAAAATATTCTTAGCAACATTAATCATCAGAGACAGGCAAATTCAAACCAATTGAGATATCACCTCACACCTGTCAGAATAGCTATCATCAATAAAACAACAAACAATTGTTTTGAGAATGTGGAGAAAAGAGATACCTACTGTACTGTTGGTGGGAATACAGACTAGTGGAGCCACTATGGAAAATAGTATGGAGGTTCTCAAAAAATTAAAAATGGGCCGAGACTGGTTTGGCTCAGTGGATAGAACGTCGGCCTGCGGACTGAAAGGCCCCAGGTTCGATTCCGGTCAGGGGCATGTACCTTGGTTGCGGGCACATCTCCAGTGTGGGGCGTGCAGAAGGCGGCTGATCGATGTCTCTCTCTCATCGATGTTTCTGACTTTCTATCCCTCTCCCTTCCTCTCTGTAAAAAATCAATAAAATATATTTTAAAAAAATTAAAAATGGAACTGTTGCTGGGACCAGTTTGGCTCAGTGGATAGAGCGTCGGCTTGAGGACTGAAAGGTCCCAGGTTCGATTCCGGTTGGGGGCATGTACCTTGCTTGCGGGCACACCTCCACTGTGGGGCGTGCAGGAGGCGGCTGATCGATGTCTCTCATTGATGTTTCTGACTTTCTATTTCTCTCCCTTCCTCTCTGTAAAAAATCAATAAAATATATTTTTAAAAAATGGAACTGCCTATTACTCCGTAATATCACTTCTGGGTATATATACAAAGAAACCAAAAATGATAATTCCAAAGAATATATGCACTTCTGTATTCATTGCAGTGTTGTTTATAATAGCCAAAATATTGCCCATCAATAGACAAATGGATAAAAATTTAGTGGTACATATATATACAATGGAATATTACTTGGCCATAAAAAAAAGAATGAAATCTTTCCATTTGCTACAGCAGGGGTTAACCTAGAGAGTATTATGCTAAGTGAAATAAGTCAGATACAGGAAGACAAATACCATATGATTTTACTTACATATGGAATCTAAAGAACAATAAAAACAAACAAACAAAGAGAAACAGAGTCATAGATACAGAGAACAGACTGATGGTTGCCATAAGAGATGAGGAATGGGTGAAAAAGTGAAGGGATTAAGAAGTTCAAGTTGGTAGTTACGAAATAGTCACGGGGATGTAAAATATAGCATAGGGAGTATAGTCAATAGCATTGCATGGTGTCAGGTGGGTACTGGAAATATTAGGGGGGACATTTGTAAAGTATATGATTGTCTAACCACTATGTGATACATCTGAAACTAATGCAAAATAATATTGAATGTCAATTGTAATTAAAAAAATAAATTTTAAAATAAATAATAAATAAAATAGAAACAAGGGTTCCTTTTTCTCTGCATCCTCGCCAACACTTGTCGTTTGTTGATTTGTTGATGATTGCCATTCTTATGGGTGTAAGATGGTATCGCTTTGTCGTTTTGATTTGCATCTCTCGGATGATTAATGATTTTGAACATGTTTTCATGTGTCTCTTGGCCTTCCTTCTGTCGTCTTTTGAAAATGTTCTATTTAGGTCCGTTGCCCATTTTTTTATTGGATCGTTCATCTTCCTTTTATCAAGTTGTATAAGTTGGCTGTAGATTTTGGAGATTAAACCTTTATCAGTGATATTTGCAGCAACCTGGCTGGAAATGGAGAGCCTTATGCTTAGTGAAATAAGCCAGTCAATGAAGGAGAAGCATCACATGATCTCACTCATTCGTGGATAATAAAGAACATTATAAACTGATGAACAAAAGGATAGATACAGAGACAGTAAAGCTTCAAACAGACTGTGAAATTACAGCAGGAAGATTAAAGTTAGGTGAGGTAGATAAGACATCAATCAAAGGACTTGTATGCATGCATATAAGCATAACCAATGAACATAGACACTGGGGGGTTGGGGTATGCCTGGGATGGAGGGGGGACAATGGGGAGATATGTATAAAAATTAATAAAAATTAAAAAAATAAAATAGAAACAGAATCATAGATACAGAGAATAGACTGATGGTTGTCAGAGGGGAAGAGTTTTGGAGGGATAAGTGAAAAAGGTGAAAGGATTGGGAACTATAAATTGTTACTCACAAAATGGTCTTTGGGATGTAGAGTAAGCCATAGGAAATAAAGTCAATAATCTTATAATAACTACATACTGTGCCAGGTAGGTGCTTGAAATATTGGGGAACCCCTTTGTAGTGTATATAATTGCTAGCTACTATGCTATACATCTGAAACTAATAAGAAATAATAGTGAATATAATTATAATTAAAAAATAAAAATTTAAAAATAAATGATATGAGCAAGAGTAAAAAAAAACAAACAAATAACTACCCCACCAACTAAACTAAAACAGATAGACAATTGTACACAGCCTCAGGAACCTCAAGTGAAGATATCCCTCCTGCCTTTAAACCTCAGCTTTATCAAAATATAATTTATCTACAATGAAATTCATTCATTTTATGATTAAAGTTTAATGAGTTTGGACAATTGTACAATCACATAATCACCACCACAATCAGAGCTTAGAACATTTTCATCAGCCCTAAACCTTCTTTCTTTGCCTCTTTGCAGTCAATCTGCTTACCACACCCCTAACTCCAGTCAACCATGAATTGTTTTTTTTATCACTATAGTTTTGCCTTTCCCCAAATCTATATACACTGAGTGGCCAGATTATCAGATTATTCTGATCTCTGAATGCATAAAAATCTGGCCACTCAGTGTGTGTGTGTGTGTGTGTGTGTGTGTGTGTGTGTGTATTAGAGAAGAGGACAGGCCCAGTGCATGAATTCGTGCATTGGTGGGGTCTGGCCAGCCCAGCCAGGGAGAGGAGATATGGGTGGTTGGCTGGCCTGCCTGCTGGTTGAACTGAACTCCTGGTCGAGGAAACAATGTGCATATTAGCCTTTTATTATATAGGATATACAGTGAATGGCCAGATTATTATGCATTTAGCGATCATAAAAATCTGGCCACTCAGTGTATATAAAAGCCTAAGTGACCATTCGACCAGTAGCTATGATGTGCACTGATCATCAGATGGAAGACACTCAGTGCACAGGCATGGAAACATGGAACAGACTGATGAATCTCAGAGGGAAGGGGTAAGAAGGGAGGGTGGGAAGAGATTAATCAAAGATCTTATATGCAGAGTAGAGGCCCAGTGCATGGATTCATGTACCGGTAGGGTCCCTCAGCCTGGACTATGGGAATCAGGTGGAAACTGGCAGTCCAACATCCCCTGAATGGTCTCAAATTGCAATAGGGTGCAGGCCAGGCCAGGGTACCCCACTAGTGCACGAATCCATGCACTGGGCCTCTAGTGTAATATAAATAGAGTTATATAGGATATAACATTTTGTGCATTATTTTATTTAGCATAATATTTTTGAGATTCTTTCATGACATAGCATGTATAATTGGTTCTTCCTTTTTATCACTGAGTAGCATTGCACTATGTGGACAGATCACCATAGAGCCATTTGTTGGTTGATAGGCATTTGACTTGTTTACCTTTTTTACTACTATTTTGAAAGGCTTTTACAATTATTTGAATACAACTGTTTTTTAATGAACATAAGTTTACATATCTCTTGGATAAATACCCAGGGGTGGTATTGCTGGGCCAAATGTACATTGAACTTCATAAATCATTGCCAAACTATTTTCCAATGTGGCTGAATCCTTCTGCTGAGGCTACTTTTCAAATAAAGGGCAAGGGTGGTGAGAGAGAGGCAGAGTCTTCACTCTTCTTGTGGTTTTAGAAGCAGAAGTTAGTCCTCAGCATTCATATGTTTATTTTTTTTTCACAAAATGATTATGAAGTAGATACCAATATTCTTAGTTCATAGGTGAGGGACTACTTGCCCCACGTCACATACCCAACAAATGGGAGAGCTAGGATTTGGGCCCAGAGGCCTTTGTGCCAATTTCCAGGGGCTTATCCCCTGCCCATCAGCCAGCCTGGCAGCTTGGCAATGCTGCTGTCTTGTTATTCTATATGCCACACTCACCTCTGTCCTTGCTGTGTTAGGACACAGCAATCCTGGGAGGTGATATTTGACTACCTTTTTTTTTTTTTTTTTTAAGAGTAAGCAGCTAATGATCGGAGAGATGAACCAATTTTCCCAAGGTATCCAGGTTTCTGTTTCCAAGTGCTTTCTGCCAGAACACAGTGTATCAGCTACATTTAAAGTTTTCATTTATGACAACCTCTTTCTTCAACTTTCTTCTTCTTCTGTAAGGACACCCTTTACTTTCTTCCACCTTCATCCACAGGGACCCAATATAGTAAACCTGGTAAAACCAGGTGGTGGCAATCCCTAGCGTGGTAGGTGTGAAGACTGGGAGGTAAATGCACCAGCAGCAGGGCTCGTGTGGTGAGTGTTCTAAGGGAGAGAAGCAGGAAATAGTCCATTTCCTTTCTTGGGTCTTTTCTCACCCAGAAGGCTGGGGGTGGGGGTAATGAGTGCACCTGGCCAGGCCAAGGTTATAGACCCCTACTCGTCCTTACCTGTTTCACTTCCCCCAACTTAGGAGAAATTGATGGAGCCCCAGAGGATGAGATACCTCCAGCCTGTACCTTCGCAAAAGCAGGAGGACCCTGGGGAAATAGGTAAAAAATGTCCCACCCAGAAAAGTTGTCAAAGAAGCAGCCCTATATCACATCTATTGCTCCCCAGCCCTATTGTTCAGGAGGCTGGCCATTGCTCCACAGGTCTCCTGTATTTGGTGTGTTTGTACATGTGTGTGTGTGTGTGTGTGTGTCCTGAAAGAGGGCAGAAATTGGCCCAGAACATAGCGACTTGGCCAAGGGAAGATGAAAACTCTGTGATCCTCAGCCTTTACAGTTTTCAAAGTACTTTTCTCTCTTCCTTATTCGATCCCTACACATACATTGTGAGGCAGGCATGGAAGGAGTCACTATCATCATTTCATAGGCCAGAGACTGATCTTTTCCACTGGCCCTTTCTGCTTGGGTTGTATCCCTTTAGAGCTAGGGGTGGACCAAGATTAGAGGTGCTGGAGACATCTTCCCAGCAACTACAGCCTTGAGATGAGGCTTTCCTCTATTGGAGCAAAAGGCTTCAGCCTCATCCTTGAACACAGTGCCTCCACCTACCCATTTTCCTCTTTCTCTTTGCTCCAAGATTCAGAGATTTGGGGAATCCAGTTATTCAGTAGCACACCAGGAAGCCTCTCTGGCATAAATACATGAAATCAATGAGCATTTACTGAGCACTCTTTCAAGTCCAGTACAAAGTGAATGTGATTAAAGAAGTTCTGGGAGGCGAGTTGACAGGGCAAGCAAGTGAGCAAATGATGACACTGTGCTATGAGAATGGCTCTGGGGAGAGCTTTTAATTCTACCTGGTGCAGGAGCAAGTGTTATTCTGCCATCTTCCTAGAAGTTTGATCAATCCAGGAGAAAGGAATGAATATAAAGAGGGAGGAAAGAACTTGGTACATCCAGAAAATAGAAAGAAGCTCCTGTGCCTAGACCAGAACCTGAGAGAAGAGTTCACTCACAGAAATCTTGAAGAGTAGGTAGGGTTGAGATCTGAAGGACTTGTTACTCATATTAGAAGTCTGAACTCTTCAACAGAGTTAATATGTGTGTATGTGTACATATAATGATATTGGATTATACACACATATACTGGTATGTAAAACATCTGCTTTTAGATGCTGGAGTACTAAAATATGAGAGAAAAAAAAGTCATGTTAAAGTAATCCTATTAACCATCATTTACCTGAACTGCTTATGTATAATTGTCATGCATCATAAAGAATATTTCACATAGTCTATGAGTCCAAGTATGTTGTGTGTGTGTGTGTGCGCTTTAAATTACACACTGAATTTCCTTCTTAGTGGTCTTCCTCCTTTCTCTTTTTTTCTTTTTCTTTCCTTTTATGGTATTAATGTTTGCCTGCTCCAAACCTCAAAAAAGTAGAAGGAACTTTGTCACTACGTCTCAAGAGAGTTCTTGCAAAGGTGCTATCATCGCATGAAGAATGCCTCAACTTTGAGCTGGGTCTGTGAAGTGCAGATTGTGCACGAGAGAAAGTGAAACTTCTTTTTCCCTTTTAGTATCTCAGCTTCATGTAGCCAACCTTATGTACCCAACAATAATAGCTAAATTTAGTGACATCCGCTAAAGTTTTATCTAGGGAAGTTTTCCATCTGGGTTTCCCCTTTTTGGAGAAAAACAGAAGAGTCCTGGGACTACGCTTCCCAGGGGCCGCTGCTTGTAGCTTACTCCAAGGGTGGCCTCCAGCATCTTGGCCTGCCCATTCTCAGCAACGTATTTTAAACTACAACTCCCAGTGGCCTCCTTTCGCCGGACCCTTCAAAGAGGGTTTCCCAGCAGCCTCCTGGGCGAAGAGCCCCGCCCCTGGGAGAGGCTCCCTAGGCTTCCTGGAGCCCTCCGCTCACCCCGGCCCCTGTCACGTGACGCATCCTCGCCAATTGACTCGCAGAAAATGGCGGAGGGCGGTGGCCAAGGGCGGGGAGGCCACAGGGGGGAGGACCCTGAAGGGGGCGGAGCGGGGCCCGGGAGCTGAGCAGCCTGGCAACGGCGGTGGCGCCCGGATCCCGAGGTGGGTGAGCGCTTGCTGCTGGCCTGTCTCCCAGCAGGCTTGTTGCAGGGACCCGTGGTGTGATGGGGATGGGGGACCGAGAAGAGGAAATTGAGACTCCCCAGGCCGGCAGGTCCCTAGGTGCCTCGCAGCGCCCGGGGGGTGGGTGGATTTGTCCTAATGCCTTGGCTGTTCCCGCCGGCCAGGGCTGAGGCCAAAGTAGCAGACAGGTGTCTCAGGCTTCCAGGTTCTCCTCGTCAGAGGTCCCAAGCCCACCGTAGGCGAAAGTCGGGTCTGGAATCCGGGCTGGAGGGCCGGGGGATGGGGGTTGGGGCGTCGTGGCCGCTGCCCGGACTTTACTTCCCGGTCCTGGGTCGGCGAGTGGGCCGGGCGGCCGCCCTGTCTCCCTGGCAACGCGCCTCCGCTGGTCCTCGCGCGGAGGCTCGGTGCGCGGGGTGGGTGGCCGCAGCATCCCCCGTGTGTTCTGCGGGGCGGCCGCAGCCGGTCATTTGCCGTGAATCCTGGATCTGCGCTCTTTGCCAGTGTTTGTTTCTGTCACAAGTGGGAGGTTTGTCCGTTTTTGCAACAGTTAAAGGAAGATCTGAAAGGGAAAGATAGTTTCCTGATATGCAGTTGGAAGTATGCACAGGCACCAGCAAAGCGCCGTTTGCCGGGTTGCCTCCCTTAACTGTCTTTCGCTGCGCTCAGGAAGTGAACACTAATTTTAGTTTTTGCCCGAGCAAAGATGAAATGATCTGCTGCAAAAGTATACTGTACGCCTTTTATACGCATACGAAGTGTGAGGCGAAGTAGATTGTAACTGGTTTTGAAACAGTAGATTGTAACTAAACCTTCACAAGAATGGCATCGTGGCATATTAGAATTGACTGGGACCTTGAAGTTCATATAGTTCATTTATTTCCTGGGTGGGGAAACTGAAGCTCAGAGAGGATAACTAGTGTGGCACAGACTGCCAGACAACTTAATGGCAAAGCTAATATAAAGTCTCCAAGGGTTATCTTGACAGCTGTCTAGCCTGGGTACTTTCTCCTTCCTTCTCTCTCTCTCTCTCTCTCTCTCTCTCTCTCTCTCTCTCTCTCTCTCTCTCTCTCTTTAACATGGTTCGGTTTTTGTTTCTTGTAAAATATCCACCTTAGAGTTTTGAGACTGAGCCAGCGATTTTATTGTAGCTCAAACTGTTTTGAAGAATTTCCTTCTAAACCAGATTACCAGCCAAATAAGACAAGCGTGTTAATTTATAGACACATGTTGTTTTCATCTAACATATATTTGGGACACAACTAACTTACCATATTTGACTCTGAATGACTTTTGGCTATTTCACAAACCAAATCTATCCTTGAGAGATTTCACACCATGGGTTAGGTTCAAACCATTGGTGCTACCAGGGTGTAGCAACCTCCTGACATGTTTGAAAGTGGAGAACATTCATTGGAGGCTCCCGATTCGAGTGTGCTTATTAAATAATTGGTCTCCTTACCTTAAAGTGCTAACACATTTGTCAAGCTGTCAGTTGTTTCATTCATTCAACCCAGAAGGCCTGTGGTCTGTTCACAATGCCCTACTGGGAAGACAGCAGACAGTACCACTGATGAAGTCCCTGCCTTAGAGAACTAATGTGTAGAGAAGTAGACGATAAAAAAATAAACAATGCTATATTTTTCAGTGGAGTTGAACAATATGAAGAAAAATAGAATTTTGGAACTCTATGATGACAGCAGGCCGGCATGAATGAGAGTGAGTTAGACATTACTTTGAGTTGATAGTTTTAGACTAATTATAATAAGTAAATTACTGTAAATAAATCGACTAATTACAGTACATAAATTTTGAAACAGACATACTACTACATTACAGTAAAAAATTGGAAAGTAAATCTGTCTGACTCAGATTCTGTGGAGCCCATCATTTCTCCAGACACTCCCTTTTGGATGATAAGTGCACCATAACCTCATTTTTTATTGCATTTTCCCTTTTACATGCAAACAGTAAGTGGTTTCAAAGACCTCGAGAGGTAGTTTTCAAGTTCCTTGCTGTATCAGTGGTTGCCTCACTCTCACTACAGAAGACTCTGTTGAGGTCAGGGTTGGTTGTTGATTTCTTTTCCTGCACACTGATTTGTACTGGGAACCTACTATCTGACATTCTTGTTCATCCTCATATCGTGTGGTTTGCGAAGAAACAAGTTCATTTGGAAATTACAGGCATACCTTGGAGAAATTGCAGGTTCGGTTCCAGACCACCACAGTAAAGTGACTAGCACAGTAAGACGATTGTTCGTCTTTTTGCCTGTGGAAGGTTCTTGTTTTGCCTTCGGTTTGTTAAAAATACATCTGGGAGGTGCAATAAAGTGAAGAACAACATAAGGTATGCCTGTAGCTCTAGGATGAAGAGGCACTCAACTTCTTAAGAACGAGAGTGCCAATAAACTAGCATTAATGATGGCTTTCTCTAAAAGTTCATCTGACCAACAACAACAAAAAAAGTTCATCTGCTTAGTTAGTACCTTTTCAGTTCTCTCCTGTCCTGTATGTTCAGTGGCTTCGAAACAAGTGTTTTTTCATTTGTACAGGTTCTGAAAAATGATAAAAGTTACATAAACCACTCTAGTAATCTTTGTTCCAAAAGAAAAGGAGGATTAACAAAACGTAGTTACTTTAAAAACCACCAAAAAGAACATGTGGTTCTTGCTCTTATTGAGCAAAATGAGAAAAGCAGAGCCTCTTCAAGGCTTACTAGGCGACATTTTGAACCGGTGGCCAAAGGATTTCAAAGGCTAGTGTTTCTTGTTATTTCTAAAGTTTTTATTTTATTTTATTTTATAGAAGAATGAAGGATTGTTTTCATTATTCTTTAGTAATCCCCATCCCTGCGTCTGACCTCTTTGAAGTTCTGCTTTCTTTATTTTCTAGTTTCTCAGTTCATTTTTCCTTCCTGGCCGATGGGGTGGCATGGGCTATCATTTGCCTCTAAGCTGTTGACGCTGGATTTAAATCCAGGCTCTAGTGTTATCTGTGTGAATTTAGGAGAGTCATTTACCTCTGTACCTCAGTTTCCTTATCTGTAAAGTGAAAATAATTGTAACTTCCTCAAAGGGAAGTTGGGCAGGACTCAGTGATACTCTATTTTAAGTGTTTAGTATAGGCGCTCAAGAAAAGTTGAACTACATGGAGCTCCATTCTTTTCTTTTAAAGAAAAAAAAAAGGATTCTGGACATTTTAAACAAACTTTTGGAAATCTAGTAAGCCCGATTTTCTGGAGATTTGTCTTCATTTCATTATTGAGGAGAGCAGTTAAGTTTCATGTGATGTTGGCAGAAGTGATCACAGTTCTTGCAGTGTAATTTCCTTTTACTCTTTAGACTCAAATAACTTGAGTCCATATTTTGTTTGTTATTACAAACAAGAATAGAACAAGAGAATCCTTTAAATCCCTCTGCTTTGAAAGATAGAAGGTACCAGGAGACCCAGTTGGAGTTAGTCAACTGGAGATCCAGTTGCCATCATGTAACTGGAGGATGATTTTTCATGTTAAATGTTTACAATATATTTTTTCACAAGAGCACCAGGACAATCTCCTCTTTTTGTTTTTCAGAATGTGGGAAGCATTTCTTTAGAAAATTGGCATCCTGAACTACTGCTTTCATTCTGTTTCTGTCTCAGGAACAAGTAGTGGAAAAGAGCCTTGTGTCTGTGTGAGGTGGTAGAAATCTTCTTGAGGTTGAATTCCATAAGCAGGTTCAAGTTCCAGTTTTGCACCACTTAACTGTATGACATGGGACAAGTCATTTTACTTCACTGCTGGTGGCTCTTCCGTTTGTAAGATATATCTACGAAAACCTGCCCTACAAAATTTCCAGAGCTCTTCAGAGAGTCAAATATGCACCAGCCCCCTTTGAAGACGCTGTGGCATTATTGTTATTGCAGTCATGTGTTATATAAGCCATCATTATTGGGAGAACTTGTGTGAGAGGGCAGCGTCCTTCCTGTTTTTAGCTCATCTTCCCCCATAGCTGTAGGTGTGGCCTCTGCCTCACTCTCCCTCTTCTGTCAGCATTGAGCTATGCAAGTGTTTTATTGCCTCTCTCAAATGGATCTGAAGCCATCGGTACACCTCCCAAGTTCCCATTTACTAAGATTATAGTGTTGTAAAACCAACAATCTTAGGGCGATAGATAGCAAGGCAAGCTCTCCATCACAGAATAGTGCCTGCTTTTTTCTGCAGTGTCTCAAAATGGAAGTCTTTCCTTTGTCAAATCAACACCTTACCTTAGATCCTCCATGCAGCTTGAGTCACTGCCAAGTTCCTCTACCCATACTAAACTGGCTGATGGCCTCTTGGTGTTGGGACAAGAAGAAATCCAATGACTCAATCACTCTCCGGGTCCTCACTGCCTCATTCAAACAGGACAGGGGCTGAGTACTCCTTTTATTTTTTTGTTACTTGAATTTGTTTTTCAGTATCTTGAAATTACTCTATAAGTAGCTCTTGAAAATTTCATGTACTTATATAAGTTTAGTATTGTGTTCCTCAACTCTTTGGCTTCATATAACAGCTGTGTATTTTAATATTAGCTTTTTGCAATTTCCAAACTTGAAATTAAGACAGCTGAGCGTGGAGATGTTGTTCTGGGCAGGTTAAACCTAACATAGCCTTCTTCATGCGGTAGAATTTACTAAACATTCTTTGACTTCAACTGGGCAGTGGGGGCATAGTTTAGAATTGTTTGGATAAGTTCATTTCAAGAAATTCTGTTGTCTGTCTAAGGCAGTGGTTCTCAACCTTCCTAAGGCTGAGACCCTTGCATACAGTTCCTCATGTGGTGGTGACCCCCAACCATGAAATGTTGCTACTGTTATGCATCGTGATGTAAATATCTGCATTTTCCGATGGTCTTAGGCGACCTCTGTGAAAGGGTTGTTCGACCCCCAAAGGGGTCACGTCCCACAGGTTGAGAACCGCTGGTCTAAGGATTATATTCCCTGACTGCAAGATGAAACAACAGAGCTCATGCTTAGCCTTTCTTTCCATGGTCAATTAGCAAATGAATTAGAAAGTTCTTTAAGTCCAGTGCTTAGAGAGGTCTCACACATTGCTTTCCCGCCATTTTCTTCCCAGCTTCTGGATGTTTGGACTGTTGTCATGAACATTTTTCAATTAGGTTCGTTTTGGGGGGTTTTGCTTGCTAGTATGTTGGGGGTGTGCAGTGATAAGGGAAGTTAAAGAGTAATAACTTTAAGTAAAGAGAACGCAACCTGTTTGTAACTCCTCCAGCTTGGATTCCCTTGCTTGCAGACCTTGACAGCACAGCGATGCCCTTTCTTTAGTGTGTGGTCATTGTTATATGTTGCTATTATATCCTTGAGATTTTTGTGAGAAGGAAACACAGTTTGTTTCCCAGAGCCTCCTGCAATGGAACGGATCATGGTGTCCTGCTTTACCCTTCCTGGGAGCTCTGGAGGCAGAGGTGGGCCTTGAAGGGGATTCTTAGCATCAGGTAGTGGTGCCTGTAATGTCCTTGTCTGAACTTTAAGTTCCTTTATGTCCCTAAGATGATTTTGTCTACTGAAATGCAACAGGCTGGCATGAATGACAGTGAGTTAGATATTACTTTGAGTTGATAATATTAGACTAATTACAATAAATAAATTACCGTAAACAATTTTTTATTGTCTACCTCTCTATACATTAGTTCTGTAAGGACTGAAGAGAACTGGGATCGCTCTCAGGGTTCATTCCAGGAGGGTTGCAATTGACCTGAGTTGTTTTACTGAAATAAGAAATAACCCTGCATATCAATGACCTCCGGCCATGATATGTCAGTACTATGTGTGGGTCATAGTAAGAAGGAAGACTTACCCTTGGTTTCAGTGAGACCCCAGAAGGGTACTGCTCTTGACACTGGTTATGTGGTTGGCAGGATATAAGAAACCACAGTCAGTGTTCCATTTCAAGCTTCCTAGTCCAGAATTCTTCCTTGTCCATATCAGTGGTTCCAATCTCTACCATCCCCCACAGGTAGAAGACAATTGAAGTTGGCCCTCACCTCTTTGTAATCTCGCTGCAAGACATAATAACTGATTTTTTAAAAGTTGAGGCTGAGTGTAACCCTGCTTGCCATTTCCTTTATTTGCTATTATCAACTCTGAATTAGTGTGATCATTCTTCTAGAACAGCGGATCTCAACCTGGGGGTCGAACGACCCTTTCACAGGGGTCGCCTAAGACCATCGGAAAATGCAAATATTTACATCACGATGCATAACAGTAGCAAAATTTCATGGTTGGGGGTCACCACCACATGAGGAACTGTATGCCAGGGTCGAGGCCTTAGGCAGGTTGAGAACCACTGTTCTAGAAGTTCCCATCACTTCATGACACCAAACAGTTTTTCCTTGTTGATAAATAGCACCCAGATGCCCCTGCTCCTCCTCAGCTCCTGCGAGTTTAGGGGACATGCAGAATCTTAGCTCCCTGCCAGACCTGCACAACTAGAATCTGCATTTTAATAAGACCCCACTCAAGTGATCTGTATGCAAAGGAAAGTTTGAGAAGCTGGACTAAGTAGCATTTCAAATCCTGGCTCCCCCACTGACCCATCAGCCACACTGTCCACTAGAAGGATAATGCATGCTACATGTGTAATCAGTTTTTCTAGTAGCCACATTAAAAACATAAAGAAACAGATGAAATACATTTTATACTAGATTTTAATTTAACCCAGTATATCCATGATATCACTTCATCATGTAATCTATAATAATAAAAGCATAATATGCTAACTAGACCGGACATCCTTCCGGACCAAGCCACGGCTGCAGCAGCAGGGGCAGCAGCCACCTTGGCAGTGAGGGAAGGATCCAGGCAGCTGACCTGCGGCTGCAAGGAGGGATCTAGGCAGCCACTGTGGCTGCATAGGCCTACTCTTGCATGAACTTTGTGCATCAGGACTCTAGTCAGAATAATAATTAGTGAGATGTCTTCCCCTTCTTCTGTACTAAGTTGTTGAATTATGGTATGTACTTTCCATTTACTGCACCCTTCAATTTGGGCTAGCCATACTTCATGTTTTCAGAGCTACATGGCCTAGTGGCTCCAGTGTTGAACAGCACAGTTTATAGAGACATTTAAAATATATATATATTTATTTCAGAGAGGAAAGGAGAGGGAGAGAGAGAGAGAAACATCAATGATGAGAGAGAATCATTGATTGGCTGTCTCCTGCATGCCCACACTGAGGATCAAGCCAACAACTCAGGCATAGGCCCTGATCAGGATTAGAACTGTGATCTTCTGGTTCATAGATCAACACTGAGCCACACTGGCCGATGAGAAATAATTTTGACCTTAATGTGCTGGTGATGTTAGCATATTCGCTGTCAAGGCCACTGCCACCTCTGTGAAACTCGTGTTGATGTTTGGTGTAATCTGGGCCACGCCCTTTGCCCAGTGCTATGACATATATCTAATTTGACTCCTCACAGCATCCCCGCTAAGTACCAGAGAATTCTCTTCTCCACTTCAGTTTGGTAAGCCAGTTTAAGAAGTCACCATTGTTATACATGTGAAATACAAGCATCTTTCTCGGGGGCATCTTCAAAAAAACTTGAAGAATTCCTTCTTCTCGGCCTCTTTGGAGTGGGCCGGGCTAGAAAACCTAGTGGTTTGCCATGCTGACTGTTCTTTAGCATCACCTAGAGAGTTTTAACAACCTGCTGACCAGGCTCCCCTGACAGACCTTCTGATTCATTTGACATGGGGCAGATCAGACATCTGCATTTTAAAGTGCCTGAGTGATTCTGGCATGCTGATCTGGAACAGCTATGATAGGAGCATTAGTGTTCCTAACCTCACTGTCCTGCTAATCACCTGGACTTCAGGTTGAAATGCAGATTTACTGCGAGTCTTCAACTGTTGGAGAACCCCTCCCTTGTGCTGCTTTGACTTCCACTTTGACCTTGAGCAGCCAGCTCATCAGCATTACCTGAGTGTGTGGCCCAAATAACAAGTTCACTGTCAGCCAGGGTGGAGTGTGTGATTCTGTAGGTTCAGGGTAGGGCCCAAGATCTGTATTTGAGAGGGTGCAATGTTTTCCGTATTTCACCAGAAATTACTATATTTACTTTAGGTTTTGTGTAGGCAAACTTCTGGTGCACACTTTTTTTTTTTTTCCCACAAATAGATGTTGAGTTTTATCAGCCTTCTTTTTCTGCCTTTATGGAGATACGTTTCCCTCCCCGATTGAAACCTGTTAATGTGTGAGTTATTAAAAGGGATTTTCTAACATAATTTTGCCGCATTAGTCAAATTTGTATTGCTCACGTGATCCCCATGGTTGGTAGCATTTTCTTCAGGATTTTTATATCTATCTTTGCGAGTGAGATTTGGCTTTAATTTTCCGTTTCTGTGCTGTCTCTGTCTAGTTTGCCAACCCTGTAAAGTGGGTGGAGAGTACTGGATTCCCTTTTTCTGGTCTCTAGAAGTTTGTATAAGATTGGAGTTATCTGTTACTTGAGTGTTTGGTAAGAACATGCCCTTAGAGCCACCTGGGCCTAGTGTTTTGGTGTGGGAAGATTTTAAATTACCAGTCAATATCTGTCATATCTGTAGTTACATCTGTTTTTTTCATTCTTAAATATTAATATTATTTATCTGTGCTTTCTCTCTTTTTTTCTTGATTAGTATTACCAAGGGCTTTTTTTTTTTCAGTTGTGGTTATGTAGTATGAGGTTTGTCAGCAAGCAAAAATGAATGAGCGTAATTTTATTCTCATTATTTTGATTAATTTTTAGTGAGTAAAAACTTCATATGATTTTAAAGTCAAATTTATATCAGTGGATATTCTGGGAAGCTTTACTTTCATACCTGTCTCCTGCCAAGCATGCTGTCCACCCACACCCTACTCAATCAATATCATTAGTTTTTGCGGTGTTTTTGTTTTTTTTTAAATATATATTTTTATTGATTACAGAGAAAGGGAGAGAAAAAGAGACATAGAAACATCAGTGATGAGAGAAAATCATTGATTGGCTGCCTCCTGCAAGTCCCCAACTGGGGATCGAGCCTGCAACCTGGGTATGTGCCCTGCTGGGAATAGAACTGTGACCTCCTGTTTTAGAGGTCTATGCTCAATCAC